>JAEQBH010003240.1:0-248441 GCA_016808115.1 Tetrastigma voinierianum | reverse complement strand
ACTAAGTCACTTATCCAAACGACGTCGTTTTGGATAAGTGATTTAAAACAGTTTCAAAACGACGTCGTTTTGGACTGCTCGGGTGTTAAAAAAAAAACTATTTTGGCATCTAAAACGACGTCGTTTTGTACCAGAAAGGGCAACGACGTCGTTTTAGCTGCAGAACCCTAAAACTCGCCATTTTTTGCTCCAGCCCCCATTTTTGCTCAGTTTCAAGCCAAACAAAGAAGATACACTGCCAAACACTGTACAAGAGTAGAAGAAGCCGAAAATCAACCAAATTAGCCAAGAAAATTGCAAGAAAATTTTGGAAAAAGGAAAAATCTCTCACTTCCATTGGTATTTGCTTCCTTTCTCTACTTTTAAATTTTTTTCTTCACTTTATTGATGATATTGGTTCATGATTAAGCTTATGTAAATGAGTAATGATTCTCATGATTCATGACTCATTTATTTTACTAGTAGTAAAATGACGAGTCATATGACTCATTTGATTTTTTTTTAATATTTTATAATATATGTCTCGATTTGTATTTTTTTAAATTTATTATTGTGTTAGTTGATTTGTTTCAAAGTTGGAAGAAGGAAGAATGGATTCACAATAACAATGAAAATGAGACTCAAGTTGGCTACCTGACTACGTGGAAGTGAAAGAAAAGACCGGGATGGAAATGCGCGGGTTACCTAATGAACAAGATTTGAATACAATTATTTGTATCTTTTTGTGATAAAGTAACCAAGGGGAGGCATCTGTAGACACAAACAACATCTTGTTGGTGGACATAGAGAAATGCGAAAAATAGGCAATGCCCGGTTCATGTTAGGCGAGATGGAAGATTATATGAATGGGAAAAAGAATCAAAAGGAGCAATTGATAATGAGAAATGAGATTTGTATGAAGATTTTGAAGACATTGATGAAGAAGTTGAAAGTAGAAGAGTTGCTTCTAATATTTACACGTGGAGGAAGTAATAGAGGTAAGTGGTAGTTCTAGAGAGAAAGGGCCGATGGATCATTTTTCACCCCACTAATGTAGACGGTAGTTCAAAATAGGAGTGGAAAATGACTCAAACTACTATGAATAAGCGCTCTGAAGGAAGCGAGGGGAAAGAGCTTTGCTCTCTTATTTCCAGGTGGATGTATGATCTTTTGCCATTCCATTTAATGCGGAGTCCACGTATCCAAGTTTCCAACCCATGATTGAGGCTATTGGTCAATATGGTGTGGGGATGAAGGGACCAAGTATTTATGAGGTAAGGAATTTGCTCGCATAAGAAAGAGTTGGAGCTTACAAAGATTCCATGAAGGATCATGAAATGGAGTGGAAAGAATGGATGCTCCATTATGTGGATGGATATGGACCGATAGGAAAGGAAGAACTTTTGATAAACTTTTTAGTGAATTGTTCTAAGGG
Organism: Tetrastigma voinierianum; assembly: GCA_016808115.1. Lineage (NCBI taxonomy): Eukaryota > Viridiplantae > Streptophyta > Magnoliopsida > Vitales > Vitaceae > Tetrastigma > Tetrastigma voinierianum. Next base: position 247,027 of record JAEQBH010003240.1, on the reverse strand, counting down.
GAACCATGTTCATGCATCGTGCGCTTCTTGATGATTAAGGCGAGAGAAGATGTTTGAACTACTTGACAGTGGGTGGACGAGTTGGTGAAAGAAATGTAGTTAGAATTATCACGAGATAGTCACGAAAGCTATAAGATGGCAAGTAATAAATACTACTTCTAGGACTTGAATACTTAAAATTTTATTGATTTTAATTTTTGAATGATGTATTTTAATTTATTATATTATATGATGTAGGGAGGATGTTGCAAAAAAGCGGCCTAATTTGTATTGAACACCATGTGCCGCACATTGCATTGACTTGATATTGGAAGACATTGGAAAGCTACCAAACATCAAGAGGACTTTGGAGAGGCCATATCACTAAATGGCTACATTTATAATTCGTTCGGGCTACTCGACTGATGAGGCATTTTCTTTGGACAAGGAAGCGCTTAGGCACAGCTAAGGGACACGATTTGCCACTTTGCTTTCATCCACATTGTCTAAGCTTATGAGCAAAAATAATTTGAGGAGAGAATGTTCACAAAGTACTTGAGAATGTTCGAGAAAGTAGATGGGCAAAGGAGCAGAAGGGGAAGAATGTAGCTAAGACGGTCATAATGCCTTCTTTTTGGAATACTATCATATTTTGTTTAAAGATTTCAAGTCCTCTTGTTCGCATGCTTCGCTTGGTTGATGGTGAAAAAAAAGCTCCTATGGGATACATATATGAAGCCATGACTAGAGCTAAGGAAACTATTGTGAAAAGTTTTCTTGGTAATGAAGAGAAGTACAAGGAGATATTCGAAATCATTGATAGGAGGTGGGAGATTCAGCTTCATCAGCCTTTACACGCAGTTGGGTACTTCTTGAACCCAGAAGTCTTCTATGATAAACCAGAGTTGGAGCATGATGAAGCCATTGTGAGACAATTATATAAATGCATTGAAAGAATGATAAAGGATGTTGATACACGAGAGAAAGCTGTGGACGAATTGAGTATAAATATAAAGGCCGAAGGAGTATTTGGAATGGACTCGGCTATTAGGAAAAGGAAGACCAAAGCACTTTGGGTTAGTTACTTAAAAAATTTTAATCTAATTTATTATATTATATTTTAGATACTAGAAAATAGGTGAATTGTTCGAGATTTCATCACTAAATCATTTTATATCTATTATCTATGTGCAATTTGAATAGTGGACTTTATTTGGAGCTTGACTCCAAATTTGAAAGTTTCTTAGTGAAAGTCCTTATTTAACATGTAGTGCATCGGAGTTGTAGAAAGGTGGAGTATCTTTGAAACGTAAGTAATATTATGTGCTTTAAAAACATTAAAAATATTTTAAGTTTAAAAAAATGAGTAATAAAGTATTTGTATTAACTATAAATTTTCTGAGATCCATACGAGGGAGAAATAGATTAGAGCACCAGCGTTTGAATGATTTGGTGTACATCAAGTATAATCAAGCCTTGATGAAAGGTAATGAGCGTGATCACAAGTTGACTGATAATCTTAGAAAGATATTGATGAGCAATGAGTGGTTGATAGGAAGAATGGATGATGAAGATTCTCATGATCATGTAGACGCCTGAGATGATTTAGTGTTTGATGATGATGACTTGACATGGGAGGTGATGTTGCTTCAAACGAGTGAAGCTGAGGATCCTAGATTTGATACTAGAGCTAGAGCAAGCTCAAGCAAGTTGCCATCATCAAGGGGGAGCATGCCTTCTCTTTCATTGATAGATGAAGATGAAGAAATTGATTATTGGGGAAATGAGGAGGATGAGGAAGGTTACAATGATGATGATGATCATTATGTGGATGTGGAGGATGAATGAGGATCGGTTGTTGTGGACAAATTAGTTATTTTAATGTGTTGTGTTTGGATGATTTATGAATTTGGACAAGGGATATGTGTTTGCATGTTGACATGTTCTATTGTCAATTTCTATGGATTTTTAGAAACTTTGCCGATGGGATTTGTTAGATTTGTTGACATGTTTTATGAATTTTTATGCTTAGAGGTATTGTTTATGTGTTTTTATTGATTTGATTGATATTTTTGATGATATTTGATGATAAATGATTGTTATAATTGATTATATTTTTAAAATATATATATGTAAAATGGGGTGCACCTTACATAAAAAAGCCCACGCCTTAAGGGCGCCTTGCGCCTTTCACAACTATGGTCTTCCCGTATCTTCCATTTGTGGAGAGTAAAAGGTTCAATTGATACCATGTTAGAGAAGTGTTCCCGACTGTCCCCCGAGTTTAGTGGTTTCATGGTGTGCAGAGTGTTTCCCCAACCCATTGGTACCCAGAGATTCCACGAGATAAGGTGGGAAAAAGCAAAATCAAGTTCTGTTTGATCACCGAGAAAATGTAGGAAAAAGGAATGGACACAAAAAAAATTAAATCTTAAGCCTAACAAAAGTAATATTCTTGATCGAGAATTCTTTGGAAAACTGGAAGCATGAGTATTCTTGTGGTGAATGAAACAGAGTAAGAGAGACCTACCTGAGTGAAGCGCATGGCAGTTTCGAGGGCGGAGAGACGATGGTCGAAGGAGCCGAGAATAGAGACGATGATGTCGTTGATGGTCTGACTCTTCTGCACTCATCATTGCCGCTCTCACTCAACGCATCCACAGCTACTGCTACGCCCATTTCTCCCTCTCTTTTCTATCTTTGTCAACAATAGGGAAGTTAGAGGGGGATGAGAGGGTGCTGGCGGTAGAAATTCAACAGGAAGATCAAATGGAAAAATTGAGAATCACGATATTGTTAAATTCGCATAGAAATTGACTCACAGATAGAGAAGATCCATCCTTAGCTAATGGCTTTCTCCATTTCCCTCTCCAAAGTTGCGAAGAGAAGAAAAACAACAAAATTAGGGGCTTCAGTGAAACTTTCAAAGATCTATAACGAGGAAGAGAAAAAATTTACCTCAAACGAAGACTTAGAGCAAAACAGAAAATTTGGGCAAGTAATTTGGTTCATTTATATTCAGATTAGCTTTTTATCAACTGAACGCATATGTATACGGGCCAAAACCTTAAAAATATTTTTTTTTAAATTAATTTTATAAATTATATTATCCTTCAAATAATATATAAATACATAATAATGATTAATATATAAAATAATTGAGTCTAAATAATATAATAATATTAAACAAACATAAATAAATAAATAATGTTAGGATATTGCTATATTCAAAGAACCAAACTAACTAACTAAATATATCAAAACAATAAAGTAATAAATTAATAACATCTCTGAACAAAAACTTCAAAATATAAAAAAATATCATATGTCTTTAATCTTCATTCTCTTTATATCAAATAATAACATATCACTTGTTAGAAGATATAATCATATTAGGAAAGAAATAAGTGTATATATATTTTTAATTATTTTAAAAATAACATTCTTTTGTTATTAAACACTAGTTTAAGTAATATAATTATTTAAAATAGTGATAATTTAATTATTAAATTTAATTGAATTTATAAACTTGTAAAAACTTAATTTTATCAAAAACATAAATGATTAAATAAATTTTAAAAGGATAAATACAAAAAAATAAATTTTATAAATATTTAAAATATGATTAATGAGATAAGTGAAAATATATTCAATATTAAAAACTTTAATTTATTTAATTCAAATTTATTCTGTAATTTTTCATACAAGATTTTTTAAATATTAAATTATTATATAAATTATATTAAAAAGTTACATTTAAAAATAAAAAATAAAAAATAAAGTTTAATATATTAATTATATATTATAATAATAGTTATTATTATTTTTAAAACCTTTATGCTACAAAAACATATGTTTGATTTCATGTTAAAAGGCCAAAATATCGAATTTTACAAATAAATCCTTGAAAATCTCAATTATTAAGCTATTTATTTAAAAAAATTAAATAAAGATTTCAGATTAATCGGGTTAATTGGACCAATTTGGACAAAACTCACATGGGTCATGAGCAAAAACAGGTCGAATTAATTTAACTCGATTTTATTCAGACCTTAAATTTTATAACCTAATCTTTTAAAAAATCGGATTAAAATAGCCTTATCCATCAAACTCAATCTATATTGATAGCTCTAACTACAAGAGCAAAATAAGTCTAATAGAGGATGATAAGCGGAAGAGAGAGGAAAAAAAACAGGGGCGTCATGGTTGCGGTCCTAAGAAGAATGTGTCTATTGGATGTTTATAGTAGCGGGAATAAAAATAACATTGTCCACTGGAACACTGTATAGTAGCGGGTTCATGTCTTATGCGAATAAAAGATACCCTTTCGCTGTGGATTTAATAAACGCAGTTGTATGTGGTTTTTAGTTAGGAATTTTAACAGCCCTAACTAAAATTTATATATATATATATATATATGAAACAATGTGGAACAATGTGGAGGGGGTTACCCAGGAAAATCCTCGCTAGTTTATCCTTCTGATCGTAGTGTAGCCTAGGATGTCATTCCTGTTGAATCAACAAATTAGATTCCTCTGGAGGCACATTTCAAATCTTAAAGACACCCTGTGGGAAATTCAAAGCTCTCTTGGCCAAAAAGTCGGCAACGTGGTTCTTTTCCCTAAAGACGTGTTGTAGGATCACGATCAAGGTTCAAAAAATCGGTCGAATTCGGTACAATTCGGTCGATTCATAATTGACTCGGGACTAATCGAGTCGATACCGTTACTAGGTACGAGATGAAGAGTGGATCGGCTAAAACTCGGTGGACTCGGCTGAGTTTTTGAGATGACTCGATCAACTTGGTGAAAATAACAAAATCGAATCTCCTCGGTACAAAGAACCAAAAAATCTGAAATTTTTTTCAAACTTTCAAAGTTTTATCTGAAAAGCCAAAACACCCGTGATTGAATTTCATATCACAATAATAACAATACAAAAAATTTCATAGATTTTGAACCCCTGCAAAAGCAAACTGCAAAAGAACCCCTGCCCTTGGATCTGAGATTTTGAAATTTAAATTTCAAGAAGAAACGAAGAATGAAAGAAAGAGAAATTAACAAAAATAAACCTAAAGCTTGCTCTCTCGAGTCTCGTCGACCGTAGCTGTCTCCAAAACCTCAAGCTCAAGATCTCCATTCTCCAGCTCAAGGCGCGCCATCTACTTTGAAGTCGAAACGGGAGGCGGGAGCAGAGCGGGAAGCGCAGTGCGGGTATGCTCCCTCTTCTTCTTCTTGATGGGGCATGGAGTAGGCCCATAACTAGGCCTAGACGAGATAGGAAGCCCAAGTTCAATTATAATTTTTATTATTATTAGTTATTTATTTAATCATACTTTTTAGGATTTATTTGTTAAGGTTTTTATGATTTATCTGTTTGGGTTTTTTAGGATTTATCTGTTAGGATTTTTGGGATTTATCTGTTAGGATTTTGTTTGTGCCTATAAATAGCACCTTATGTTATGGTTTTGGTAGACTTGATATAATATTGAAAAACTAGATAACTTAAGTTCTATTTATTTGTTTGCTTTTCTTTTAATTTTATTATTTTTCATAGCGAGCTACATAAATTTGGTATCGGGCTGTCTTACGTCAGGATCAGTTATTATTAACTTTGATACACATCAATTTGGTATTAGAGCCTAACTTCGATCCAAGATCAAGTTATTTCTATTTGTTTCAAATTCTTGATCCAAGATCAAAGCTTCTTGTTTGTTCGGTTTTGTACAGTCCTCTGCGTCACAAAATTCACTAACCCCACTACCTTCGACCCCTTTCATTATTCTCTCTACTCGACAACCCTCCTCGAAGCGTAAAATTAACCGATTTAATCGCGTAGCTCAGAAGCTCGACACCATTACTATCGATCAACACGATTTAGCTACAAGGATGAAATACATTGCCTATCAGGATCGAAACATGGCTCACGAGTTGCTTTCACGACAAGTTTTGATCTTTATTATTATTACTTCATAAACCCAATTCGCGGTAACCCAGCGCTCCTTTTGATTTCCCGATCAAATGAACTCTTGTGTGGCGGCATCCATTGGCGATCACTAGCGGTGCGTTTGAGTTACGATCTCATTTGTACTTGGTCGAATCAGACAATCGAACCAAACACCAAAGTTTGACATAAGAAGGAAGCGATGAATCCCCTTGGATCGGATTCACCAGCCCGATCAAGCTCTCCATGGTCACTAGCTCTAGTCAAAGAGCATTCAATATTAAACCACAAATTTCAAGACTTTGGAAGAAAATCAAACATGGGATATTCAGGAGTAAGCAAAAAAATGACAGTACCGGACCAAAGACCGGCAGGATTTAGAAATTTTCCTAATCACTCTTCGGAGTTGAGTTCGTTTAAACCCAGAGGGAATGATGAGGCATGGAGTAGACCCATATCTAGGTTCTAAAAAGGCCAAAACGACACCGTTTTGGCCTTAGAAACTATAGTTAACACTTCTAAACCCTCCAACCCCCATTTTTTCCATGTTTCTAATCAAAAAATATATTTAGCAAACTGTATTTAGCAACTTCTAATTAATTTCAAATTATAATATTATAAATAAAATAAGAATAATAAATTAACAAAACCATAAATCATATTTTATTGAGCAAATACTAAACACAAATATAAATATTATTTTATTTATTTTACAAAAACATAAATAAGATTAATTCAAAATTAATAATTTAAGAAAAACAAGCATAAATAAGAATAATGGAAAAATCAATATGGTAACATATATTATTATTGATTGATTAATTAATCTACATTTTATTAATATTAAATGAATATGATAATATAGTATAAATAAAATAGAATAATAAATTAACAAAACCATAAATCATATTTTCTAAACAATATAATTAAAAAATACAAATATAAATATTTTATTTTTATTTTGCCAAATATAAATAAAATTAATTCAAAATTAAAACTAATTTATGAAAAACAAACATGAATAATAATAATGGAAATATTACTAGCACTTCCAATCATTAGTGCAGGATTAATACCTCATTTCGAGGGAGAGTGGGGAGAAAGATCTTATCATAACTTTGGAAGTAGTGATAATTATTCCAATGTTTTTAATTAATAAGATTTTGATTAATATTCAATTACTAGAATACGACTAGTGGTTCCTATGGATATGACCAATCTTACGATGCCCGATAACGTCTTATCGAGGTTTTGGATACTATCGATGGTGTTGAGCAGAAGGCCCATCTAAAGGTCATATTTTTCTAATTATGATCATGCAATGTTGTCGTCGACAATAGCATTCCCAGAAGTGATAAACAATTCTTTTCGGCCAGCATTCTCGTTATACAAATTATTGTCGATTTGACATTAACAAATTAAGTAGATTAATGATGATCTTGATTTTGAGCCACACTCGTCGTTGGCATGGTATTGATTGATGTATTTGATGACATTTTTGTTTAAAAAGATCATTATGTTGATATAAAATAATTTCTTTTTATTAACATTAACATACTTATTTTCTTGAATGCTTCATTAACTATTTTAATAATATTAAAATATAAAAAATTAATAGAATTTTAGCTTAATGATATATTTATTTTTCTATGGTATATAATATTTTAATAAATTTTAAATATTTTAATCATCTTATTTTGCATATTACGTATCAACTGTTATGTGATCGATACATCTCAGGACTATTTGAGTTGATGACCGATACCGCGACTTTGAACCATGATCACGACCCAGCTTCGTTCCATCCAGAACTTGCACTCGTGGATCAAGTTTGCAACATGATTATTGACTCCTTCACACCCTTTCAGTTATTTAACATCCGTGGTGCTATTAGTTTCGATGTAGAACCGCTTTACGCCAGTATCCCAAGCCAACTTCAACCCATGTAAGAGTCCCCACAGTTCAACCCCTTCCTAAGTGCAGCTGCCAATATTCAACGAGAAGACCTGCAATCAGGCTCCTTCATCATTCCTTAGAACTCTTCCAGACCCGGCACACATGGAGTTTTTGTGCACGCATCCATCTGTATTCATTTTAAGCCAACCTTTGGGTGGCCATTTCCAGCCAACCCAGGCAAGAGTGTGCCATAACCTCCCCAGATGATCTTAGTATTTGAAAACATAAGAATCTCTCGGTATCGAAGTCTCACCCAATGGGCCTTATGCTCCACGCTGGTTCTCTTAATGTTGAAAATCTCCTCATTTCACCATTTCCAAATCCATTACAAGCTCGAAGCAAACATTTCCTTCCAAGGTCCTTCTTCTTCATGGGTTTTATCTTTGAGATTCCACACTAGCTAGTCAAGGAAAGGGAGGATACGACTTCCTTTTCTGAATTTCTCCCTAGCAGATCTTTCCTAGAATAAAGAGGCTTTGGTGCAATATCTAAAGAAATGATTTAGATCTTCAATCTTATTCGAGCAACAGTTGCAAGTTTGGATACTTGTGAGGCCACGCCCAGTTCTCTCCATATTTGTCAACACCTTTCCATGCATGAGGAGCGACGATACAGATTACTTTCAACTTCCAAATGACCGCCATCTTTCCTTTTGGGTGTTGATGGGGTGATCTACTATATTATATGCTGATTTAACTGTGAATTCTCCTGTATTGGACGGACCCTAGCATAATCCATCTTTCTTTACGTCATCCGGCCTTAACAAGATAGAAGCGAGCTTTCTTTTCGTCTGTCTTGGACTCCACTATGTTGATTTCAATCGGGTGATGACAGGTAGTGGGGCAAAATATTTTCTTGGGCATTATAACATGATGGTTAATTAATTTGTTTCTAATCTCAAGATCAAGGTGTGGTCTCCTGAATTCTGAGAGTCGATTGATCGTCGTGGCATTCTGATTACGACAATCTGGTAGCAACTGCCAAGCAGGACCTGCAGCTTGACGGGGTGATCAGTGCGCCCTCCGATAAAGCGAAGTTAGCCTTTTCTGGAAGATCTTGAGTCAAAAGCGATTGTTTTTCAGCTTAGGAATGCATACCTTCTTTGGTGTGATTTATTTCCCTTTTATGGAGGGAGATAGGAGATCCAACTTTTCCGGAGGGTGGACAATTTCTTCCCCTGATCTTAGGGAAGGCGATTCTTCATAATGATAGGAGAAGTTGGCTCTTATTTCGGAAAAGAGATTTGTTTCCCTTGTGCGTAACTGCTTTCCATATAGGGACACTATTGAGCGTGCCTCCTTACTTCGTCGCGTGAAGTCGATTCATAGAGTAGACACTCCGCCATTAAGATAAGTCGGTGGCTTGAGCCGTTTGGGAAGATTACCACTCGGGAAAATGGCGTCTGAGCTAATCGAGCCGTCCGAGTTATGAAATCCCCAAGCGCTCGGGCAGAAGATCATCCGGGCACTCATGGGCCGGCTAATGTATGGGCTCAATCTCCTTGAGATATCTAGGCAGAAGGTTGGCAGAGCATTTGTCAGACCGGCCCGGTTTCTGGGCCTTTTCCCTTTGATACCCGCGGGATGGTTTGGCCCGCCATGGGGGTTGGGCCTGAGCCTAAGGCACCCACAATGCCCCCTTTTCCTCACAGGGAGTGCTTAGTCCCGGTGTGAGGCTTTAGAGTAATTGGCAGTTGTATCATAGGGAATAGTTTATTATTAATGTCCTTAATTTTCAATGTGAATTTTGTAGCTTTTATCTTAATTGCATCATATATCGTTGGACCACGGATCGATCTGCGAGATATAGACGGTTATAAAGGAGAGTGACAGTTCGTTATCTCCTTCCGGTTATCTTAGTTTTCTAGTAGAAGGCATTAGATCGATGATGAAGGCCTTGTGCGGGTAGGGGACTAGAAGGATCTGAGTAATTATCAATTGGTTAGCATCTTGGTCCAGGACATGGGTTTATCGGGAGACTATATGGTTTGGTCGGAAATTTTTGGGGAGGTGTTTGGGTGGATTACAAACTTGAATGAGTAGCGCTTTTTGCGCGGGGCACCCCACTGTTAAATCTGCAGGTTCGATCAAGTTTGGACCAGCCTCATCCTCTCCTTTTTCTCCTTCTTAGCCCTCGTGGTGGCGCGGAGGATTTCTGCTTCTCGTTCGGCCCCATCACCATCTTGGCCTCTGCAGCAGTTCGGGGGCTTTCTGCTTCTCATTTAGTCCCATCACCACCTTCTTCTTTTTGGCCTCGGCGACATCTTTTGTCTCGAATCCAGCATGGACGCTTCGCCTACTTCAGACGTCTTATAAGCGTGGAATGTATCGTAAAAACATTGACAACAAGCATTGCTATGTACTACGAACACCCTTTTTGGTGATATTAATAAAGCTATGGTTGCCTGTTTTTGTGCCTTATTGGGATTATGTACAAGTATTCTAAATACGGCTGCTCGGCCATTACTAATTAACTAATGGGTCGGTTTATGAGGTTGAGAGGAGGGCCTTTGGGCTTGGCCCATCGTAATCACGTGCCTAGAGTCTGAGCAGGTCATTGCGTCTGTTTGGATCTTTGTGCGAGACTATCGATCCTTGACTCCATTAAATCGCGGCTACATACCACAGGTGGAGTATATTAGATAGGCATCATAAAAGGCTGGCCTGCCCTTTTCGCACAGCGTGTCATTTTGGATTTATCTTGTTTCCTCTCTGCGACCAACTTGGTTCTTTCTTGCGTTCATTCCAGAGTCATCGTTGCAGGTGTTAGTGCATTTCACTCTACAGGTACCTTACATCGTTTCTCGATAGTGTTAGTTTTTGGTGGGTGACGACTCTCCGGTCGTTAAGAACCTGGAAGAGAGGAGTCTCAACATGTATTCTGCCCGAGCGTTGTTGCTTGGGCTAGTGGTATATTTTTATACCTACTTGTTATATGCCTAAGGCCCAATATTCACCTTTTCCTCTCCTTTTGATATGCTTGCAGAATGGTGAGAATTCGGGAGGAAAACTTCCCACGAGTGGTCGTCCGGGAGGGCTGACCGAAGCGAAATCTTTACAAGCAATATCATTGTCTGCAATGATGGAGGAACTCAGGAGTGTGATCTGCGAGTGCGATAACATCGGCAGCCGGTTGATGGAGCGGATGAGTCCGCGAGTGGGGAACACAATGGTGTGTTTTTACTCATGACATCTAGCGGGCGGGGCTGCGTTTTCCATGCGACCATGATCCGAAATGGTTTCTACATTTTACCCGGGCGCCGCCGGCTCTTATACATCCCAATGTGATTCGCATTCTGATTGGCTATTGCGTGCTGAACCATTTGTACTAGCTTGATCTTAAGTTGGTGGAGCTTTTTATCATTTACCTTTTAAACAGCAGGTCGAATTGGCGGATGTCTATGTCAGTTTGAGTCCCACGGCCCCTGGAAATTGTGAATGGGCTCCCCGACTCGCCCAAGACGGAGGCGAAAGGGGCGTTATTAGCGAGGGGTCCTTGGGATGAGACCGGGTTCCCAGGGTTCTTGGTTCACCCGTTAACCTATCCTAGTCTTCCAGTGCAGTAGTTGTCTTGGTTCTAATCTGTCAGCATTTATCCCGGCGTTTACTATATATTAAATGTTGGTTATTCATGCAGGAAAGTCTTGGAGGGGAAGGCTGGTGAAATGGGTGGAAAAGTCAAGCATTGAGAAGATCCGCTTACTTTTGGAAATTTCTAAGCGAGAGCGGCATTACCAAGTTCTGCTCACTCGAGAGAATATATCTGCCGTGAGGCAAAACCCGGCTCCTTATACTCTTCCGGTTATCCTCGGTCGGCCCTTGTGACACGTCGTGGAAGGGAGCACTTTATTGCTGCGGATGTACAACGATTAGCTTCTGGCGGTGTTAGCTCTTCTAGGGACCTGATAGTCGAGGCATCGAGTCGGTGCGGGGGGCCGAGGGTGCATCGAGTGCGTGCAGCTTCTTCAGCGAGGGTTCCCGATCCATCATGCGCCCGACCGGTAGCCGATGAGCAGATCCCCAGCGAATCCTCCCGCATTTGCGCAAATAATGAGTGCCCAGTGGTAGGGTTAAGTGGAAAAGGGCGCTCAAGCGTCAGAACGCGTCGGGGTCCAAGAGAGAGAATTTCATTCCTTGGATTCCTAACATTGCGGGCGAGCGGGATTTAGAGAAGAAGAGCAGGATGGAAAGAAGCGGGATTTGCTTGATCAGGTATGCGCACAGGCTTGACGAGGTGAGGTTCGAGTGGGGAAGTCGGATGCATATCTGCGAGCCAGAGACAACGGGCTACCAATGATCGATCCTCTGTGGCTGCGTAGTTTAGGGCCAGGGCCATTACTATTCCGGCTCCCCGGTGGGTCAATTGGTGAATCGGAAATAGGCGAGTAGGTCACCCCGAGTGAACGTAGGTGGTCGGCGCGCGGCGCTTCAGGTGATACGCCATCAAATGAGGCGGGCGACCAGAGTGGATCTTTGTTTAAGTGGTCGGGACTTCCCAAAAACCTCACCGTCCGTCGAGTGTTAACCCTCGGCTACGTTTGTTCCTCCTCGCGGTAGGGCCCACTGAGTGAAAGTGCTCGGCTCCCCAGGGTGGAAGAGGTGAAGGGTATCCTGCGCCGCTGGGAGCCCTTCCATCATGAGGCATCCGCAGCCGATCGATTGAATAATTTGTACCCGCACATTTACCGGGTGCCTGTAGTTGCCCGTGGCATGGGCCTTCATGAAAACTATTAAGTGAATCTTCACACCTGCTACTCGAAGGAAAGTTCGACGATTGTTGATGATGGGACGACAGTGCGGATCGTAATTTTGTTCAGTCGACCGAGCTGGTAAGACATGCGGTTCCTCTGGGTGGTTTTATCGTTACTACTTATCTTCCTCGCTGCTAATTGGTTTCTTTGCAGGCCGTGACTGCTATACGTAACATGGCATTGTAGCATCATGAGTTCGAGCTTCGACTTAGGGATCTTAGGCGGTTGCGGTTGTTGTTCGATGAGTATGGCGAGAATGGGAGGATGCATGGCCTTCAGCGAAGAAGGCAAGATTTGGCGTGTTCGTTTAATTTGGAAGCTAAAGAATGCGTGAAGAGGCGCAAGGAGCCGGTGAGATCTGAGGCCGCTCATGAGGCGGCTATGACGAGTTGGCGGCGAGGGGGCCAGCTAATGCCGGGCGCAGATAGAGTCGGAGCTCGCTCGGGTTCAGAATGCTTTGGTGCTTACGGAAAAGGCTCGCCGGAGGGCTGAACATGAGCATGGAGCCGCTCAGGAGGCGCTGGCGGCAGCAGGGGAGGCTTGTAAGAAAGCAGAGGAGGAGAATGGTCATTTGGCGGATGAAAAGCTCGCCTTGGTCATAGAGCTCGGGGCTTTAAAGGATGAATATCGCTTTCCGAGATAAGGCTGCTGCCAATAGGGAGGTAGTGGGGCGGGTCGACTCAGGCGCGATACGCTCTTTAATTACGACCTTCACCGGTGTTCGCGACTCCACGTATAACATATGTGGGAGCAAGCCTTTCAGTCGTGAAATGCCGAACCATACATTCCACGTTATTCTGAGAGTTCTTGCTAATCACCATTTGCCCCGAAGTCGTCGATTTGCTGCTTGCTGGATCCTATTGGCGCCGATGGGAGGATCGTTCGGAGGAAACGATCGGCCTTGGCCGAAGAGGAGCGGTTAACTCGATAGCACCGAAGGGAGACTATTCTTCCTACTGATCATGCAGATTAGAGTTTAGGTCGGTTGTTTTACTTGATGTTCTTGCGTACCGAACAATTTTACTTTTTTTTTTCCTGCAGCCGACAATTTTGGATGTTTTGGCACAGCCCCATATGGATTTTTATTCGTTCTTGCTTTTAGTATGTGTGCAACTGGTTGGATTCATTTGTAAGAAGAAGCCAGGACTTATGATTTTATTTGGTTAGACTTGGTTCGAACCGTCGTGAAGCTGCGCCGCTGGACTTAGGGTGATGACTAGACGTGGCTATCTTTGAAATGAGGCGGGTCGAGTGAAGCTGCGTCGCCCGGACTTAGAGATTGACCGGCCAGATGTGATGCGTCTTTGGGCTGAATGAAATCAGTGAAGCTACGTGCCCGGACTTAAGTGTAGTAAGCATAGCTATCTTTGAGCGGAACACTGGAATTAATGACTGCGCACGCTGGACTTAGGGTGACCAGCTAGGCATGGCTATGTTGGGTCGGAACCCAAGTCGGTGGCTTGTGCCGGACTTAGAGATTGACCCGACTAGGCATGGTATCTTCCGGGTCGAGACGGAATCGATGAAGCTACGCTCGGACTTAGAGATTGTTGGCTAGGCATGGTTATGTTGGTCGAGGCGGGTCGGAGTGGATTGCGGACTTAGATGACCAGCTGATGTGATCTATGCTGCTCTAGGGTGATCGGTGAAGCTGCGCCGCTACGGACTTAAAAGTGACAGTGGCGATGGCTATCTTTGGCGGGTGGGCGGTTTCCGCGCCACCGGGACTTATGGGACCATTTGTATTGAGGAGAAAGATATGCCATGTCCGAGAGCGCGTTCTTTTATTGATAATACCTTTCAAGTGCATGGCATTCCCACATTCTAATCTGGGGAGTTCCATCAATTGTACTCTATAACATAGGACAGTTCTCCGTGCGACTATGTCTGAGCCTTCCAGGTATGTTGGAATTTTCCTGCCGTGGGGTCTGCAGTATTCTCAAAAACTTTCCTCAAAACCAGGTCGCCCAGCTGGAACACTCGAGGCCTTACCCGTTTATTATAGGTTTGCGGCGGGCGTTGATAGGATGCGTGGGATTGTTCTTGCTTCCGCCCGGGTTCATCCAGTGTCTAGTTCTTTGATCATGGATTCTTCATTCGCTGGGTTGAGCATTGTTGTGCGGTACGGTGGGTAGGCCGTCTCGGTAGGGATCGCGACTTCCATCCGTGGGTGGGGTGCAAGGGAGACAACGGTTGGCGCCGGGCCGTGGTCTGTGCCAGAGCACCTCGGGTAGTTCTTCCACCCATTTCCCTTTAGCGGAATCTAACCATTTTTTGAGGGCAGTTAACAGGGTCTTATTAGAGGCCTCGACTTGGCCATTGCTTTGAGGATACTGGGGGGGTGGAGTACAAATTTTGTATTTTCAGTTCTTGGCAAAAATCCCGATATACCGCATTTGTCGGCTGTGGCCCGCATTATCGTCACGATTGTTCTTGGGATCTCTGCCGAGCCGTGATGATATTCTTCCAGGATGAGCGGGTGACATCTCTGTCTTTAATAGACGTGAAGGCTTCGCCCTCTATCCATTCTTGAAGTAGTCAGATTGCGACCCGGTAACATTTCTTACGTGGCGGGGCGGTGGGGAATGGTACAATATCAATCCCTGTTATGCGGCGACCACGGGCTAGAGATGGAAACCAAATCTTGCAGCAGGGATCTCGGGGAAATGGGAACGTGTGGCGGGGGTCACATTTTACGGCGTGGTCGGCGTATCCCGACTTCATAGTCGGCCAGTAATACCCCTGCGTGTGAGCTCGGTGAGCTAGCGTTCTTCTTCCCGGGTGGTTTCCGCATATACCTTCATGTACCAACTCGGCCCGACACGTCGCGGCCTTGTTCGGAGTTAGGCATTCAAGTATGGTCAGCCGAGGACAGTTTATAAAAATTGCAGATCTACTATGGAGAACTTTGGCTGGGTGAATCACGAATTTTGTGTGCTCGAATTACGTCATCGGTAGTTCCGTGGCTATGTGGGCGGGTATGGGATCCATCGGGATGGGGAGCCTCCTTTATCGGCTTGTTGGGTATGTAATATGAATGGAGTACGGTTTGTAGTAGATGGGGTATATCGTTTCCCTTGCAGGAAGAAGCGACAACGACTGGGCATCGGCCCTCTCATTCTGGATCCACCCAGGGACGTATTCAGTTTCAGTGAGGAAGGTGTAGTTTCTATCGGACTAAGGAAACATATTTAGCCGATGAGGTTTACGGACTCAAATTCTCACGTTAACTTGTCCTGACCAGGCTGCGATCGCTTTGTATTAGGTTGTCGGCGCCCACGGCGGCGAGAGTTGACTCGACGATCGATGCTTCATGCCGACCTCGTTATTGGGCGCCGAAGCCTAAACGAGCTGCTGTTTGGTCCTTTCCCATTGGGGAGGGTTAGCTATGAACCGATACCTACTCCCGATTGTCACGGAGGCCCCATCAGCGCCAGAGGGTCCACTGCTCGTTGTTTGGGGCGTATTGGGTGGGGTCCTAACGAGGAAATCGACTGAGACTTGCCTTCCTTCTTGGAAAGCCTTGGCTTATGCGTATTCCATACTCGCAAGCTCCATTGCCCGTCGGGTGTTCTTCCGGACAAGTCGGTATGGATAGTGCCCCGGAGCAGAAGATCAGTGAGCACCACAACGGGGTGGGCTTGGAAGTAGGGGCGGAGCTTCTGGGCGGCCATCCGCAGGGCCAAGGCTACTTATTCAAGGTGGGTGTACTTGGTTTCTGCATCAGTTAGGGACTTGCTAATAAAGAATACTAGCTGCAATTTTGCATCCTTGCACTCTTTAAATAAGGAAGTACAGGCGTGACAATTCGGAAATTTTGCAAGGTAAAGATGAAGTGTGTCTTAGTCCTGGGCTCACTTAAGGATCGGGGGCTCATAAGATATTAGCGATTGCTACTAGCAGCAGTCGCATTCTTCGTTCCACTCGGCCCGGTGGTCCTACCGGGAGTAATGAAAAGGGTTTCAGTACGGTGATCATGGGGAAATAAACGGCCAAGAGGCTGTGTCGGCCGATCGATTCTTTGGATTTCTTTCTTAGAACTGGGGGCTAAAGATTGTAAGATGGCCTTTAGCTGCAGAGGATTTGCCTTTATTCCTCTTTGTGTTACCATAAAGCCAAGAAATTTGCCGGCATTGACCCCGAATGCGCATTTTAGGGGATTCAGCTTCATGCCGTATTCTCGGAGGAGATCGAGCTTCTTTGGAGATGAGTGACATGTTATTTGTTTGGATTTTGCAGCTCGTCGATATAAACCTCCGTAGATGCGCGGTGAGGTGGAACATTTTCGTCACCAACCTTTGATAAGTGGTCCCTGCATTCTTCAATCCGAAAGGCATCACATTATAGCAATACAGTCCGTGGGGCGTGATGAAAGATGTCTTTTCTGCATCCGGGGGGTGTATAGGGATTTTGTGATATCCAGAGAAAGCGTCCAGAAAGGATAACATGTCGTGCCTGTAGAGCAACCGCAATCCCGATCTATGCGGGCGGGGTATCTTTGGGACGAGACGTCGTTGAGATGCACAGTGCCAGCTAGTCCACCCACATACTCTCCCATTTGTTCCTTTTTGGAACCACCACTCACGTTGGCCGACCGGCTCGGGGTATTTCAGCGTCTTAATGAATCCATTACGTAAGGTTGTCGACCTCGGCTGGATGACCGGTGGCGATCGAGGTGGAAACGTCTCCTTTTTTTGTTTGTGGAGCTTGGAAGAGGGGGCGACATTTATCTTGTGAGCGTGAGCGGGGGCTGATCCCGGAGCATATGCATGGTCAGCAAACCACATCGACATTGAATTGTATAACTTGGCATAAGCGGGCTTTTCTTCCTTGGGAGAGGGAGGGTGTAATATAGATGCATGTCCAGTCGGGGACCACGGTTTCTAGGGATCCTGACCAACGGTTCCCTTTCATCCTCGGTGAGCCGGGTTGTTGACTGTGATTGCTATTGCAAGGGTTGGTTCTCAAGGGGTGGTTCTCCAGAGCGATCAGCTTGCGCGCGTTCTTGAAGATGCGATAACTGCGCGATGCTGGCTAATTGGCTTCCACACGGAGGTCAACTTGTCCAGCTTTAGCCAGATAACTTATTGTTTGGTGATATGTGGAAGGCCTTGCTTTCGTGCATGCGACGGCTTCGACTGAATAGCATTATGGGCCGAAATCTTCTACTATAGAAAATAGTACTTGTTGGGTTACTGGACTTGCCTTGACAGAAAATGTGACGTCTCCGATTGACAATGTGGTAGCCGCGTTAGGCAAGATCTGGCAGGAAATTGGGTTGGTCGTCGAGACTCTCATTTGCTTAAAGGCTGGGAGATGGAGCAGATCAGTCGCACTGCCTGGATCGACGAGGACCCTATGTACATCAAAGCCGTTAATGCATACAGTTAATATAAGTGCGTCATAGTGAGGTGTGATGACCCGTGTAGGGTTAATAGGTGGAAAGGATAGGGTGGAATCCACCCAGGCTGCGCCGGGCAGGGCGTTTCCACAGTTGTTGATGGTGTTTACTTTCGGGCTCCCCAGCGAAATTTTGTCACGGGAGCCGTTCTTCTTGTTTGTTTTCTTGGATTGATCTGTTAAGTTTGTCGGCCGGTCCCCCCAGTATGAAGTTGATGGTGGTAGGGCTCTGGAACATGTTCGATTCCGCGTGCCACGGCGGTCGTGGGGAGGTTGTTGCCGCGGGTTTGGTTCTCTTAGAATGCAGGTACGAGGTGGCCGGCCCAGATTAGCTTCTCTATCAGGAACTTGAGGCTGCGGTGATTGGTTTATCTTGAAGTGGTCCTATGGTAGTCGCATCCTTGGGGTTTATTATGTTGAATGCGGATCGGCCCTCGTTGGTGGGGGCGTTTAAAGTCGGGGAGGTCGGTGAGGGGCGGGGAGGAGTCGGTCGTAGGCGATGTTGAGAGCGATGAACTGGGGGGATCTTTCTTCTTCTCGGATTGCCCATCGGGGCGCTTCTGGTTCTTGCCTTGGTTTCTTTTCTGCTCGGACGGACCCTTGACGGTCGGTTTGCTGTTCTGGGCGGTTATCATAACCGTTTGTGAAGCTGCTTGGATGTTATCCTCCAGGGTAGAGAATTTATCCGCCACGACCCGATTTACAATTCTTCCATAACTGGAGGGGTCCGGTATTATTAGGAAGCTGAAAGAATGGGGTGTTCGGCGAAGCTTCTATTCCTAAAGTGCGGCAGAGCAGCGTCCATCTTTGTCACCGGTGTCTTCTTGACCGAGCTGCCCGAACTGTGTGTGAAGTCGGGATGGACTCGTCTTCCGTTGAGGATGGATTGGGGAGCGTGTTCCCTTTTTGCTGTGAGCATAAATATTGGGAGACGAAAGCGGTCCATAGTTTGCCGAACATGTTTATCGATCCTCTGGGGAGCTTGTGGAACCATCTTCGCAGCGAGGGGCCTAAAGTGGTGGGGCATGCAGCGATGGCCGATCATCCCCGGCGCTTAGGATCATTGCCTGATTGTAATGTAACATGTGATCATATGGGTCGAATGATCCATCGTACATGGCGAAGGGTGGAATGGAAAAGCCGCGGGGAGGATCGTAGTCCAGAATATGCTGCCCAAGGGGAGTGGAAAGCATGTCTAGTGGCCCCCGTGCAGCGGAGGGAGAGATCATTTGCGGCCCGGGGGCGGCCCCATACGACTGGTATATGGATGAGCCCGGACGGCGTGGGAGATCCTCTGCTGCCGGTTAAGGCGCATCTTGGGGAGGGCGGTGTGGTCGTTGGTCCCTGCTTGAGTTCTCTCCGCTTTTGGCCTTGCGATGCGGCGGGCCATTTGGGGTAGGCCCGAGGGGTGGCCTTTTCTTGAGTGGGCTTCCGCGGCGCTCGGAGATGGAGAACGGCGCGGGAGGGGCGAACTGCTGGAGGATAATTCATCATCTGCTGGTAGGTCGAGATCGTCCAGCACAGCGGTCTCTTTGCCCTTGTCGGGACGGGAAGGAGGAAAGGGGCGAGGAGGCTCTCGCGAATGCACGGCTCGGCTGGCTTCCAACTGGGTTCGTAGACGCTCGTTTTCTTCTGCATTGGTTACTTTGTCTCTGATTCGGCCACTTGTAAACTTGCTTTTCTTGTCTTGCTTCCAATTCTTGGCGCTAGAGGAGGAATTGATCTTCGAGCGGGTCGGCGGGATTGCTAGTCATGGTGCTAGTTCCGACGATTACGGTGGGAGAAGTTTAGAATGACGAGGCTGCAGTTGGAGGGTCGCTGGGGCGAGTACCCGAGGCTCTTGCGTATCGCCTTTGTGACTTTGCTCATTGTTCCTGAGGTGCGGCGCGATTGTGGTCTCCTGAATTCTGAGAGTCGATTGATCGTCGTGGCATTCACGGTCTTTCAACAATCTAGTAACAGCTTTACCAAAGCAGACACGAATAGCGGGGTGATGAGTCGCCCCTCAGATGGAGAAGTTAGCCTTTTCTTGAAGATCTTAAGTCGGAAATTTGTTTTGAAGCAGGAATGCGTGCAGCTTCTTTGGTGTGATTTATTTCCACATGGAGGGAGATAGAATCGACTTTTACGGAGGGTGGACGATTTCTTCCCTACACGATCGTATTGGGGAAAGAGGCGATTTCTTTTCCCTAATGAAATGGAGGGGTTGACTCCACAATTTCGGAAGAGATTTGTTTCCTTGTGAGCTTGCTTTCGGATAGGGACACTATTGAGAGTACCTCCCTATTTAGGTCGGAGCGACGAAGTCGATTCATGAGTGAACTTAAAACTGTAGATAGAATCCGGGTTGGCAGCTGGTTTGGGAGAATTGCCACTCGGGAAAATAGCGTGCGAGCTGTCGGGCCGTCGGGTTGTAAATCCTCGGCGGCAGGCGAAGATCATCCGGGCACTCATGGGCCGGCTAATGTATGGGCTCAATCTCCTTGAGATATCCGGGCGGAAGGTTGGCCCCGACATTTATTATAGACGTGACAGGTTTCACCGGGTCTTTCCGCTGATACCCTTGGATCGGTTTGGCCGCCATAGGATTGGGCTGGGCTGAGGCGCACCACGAGGGATCAATTCCGATAAAGGAGGCATTTTCTAGCCATATCTCTCTGAAGAAGAGTATCAAGGGATCAATTCCGATAACAGGGGCATTTTCTAGCCATACATCTCTCTGAAGTGAGTATCCCACTCATTGTGAACTGCGACTCTACTTCCTTATTTCAAAGGATTACTCGTTGCAGCCATTCCTCTCCAGAAATTAGAAGAGTTAGGTTTTTTTGACAAGTTTTGAGCTTTCCATTCTCCCTCTAGTGTACTTTGCGAGGATATTTTTTGCCCAGAGACTGTCCGTTTCGGTAAGAAGCCTCCATTCCATTTTCGTCATAAAAGCAAGCTTCATGCTCCTCATTTTTTTTATACCCAGACTGTTGATCAAGATAGTGATGCGGAAACAGAGGCTTCAATCTTTAAGCAGGAATGCGGTGGCGTTTGTTTTTTACCCCTAAGCATCTTGAATAGAACTTTTGGGTTTAATGTTGAATAGCATAATAGCATTAAGTATTAAGTTGTTTGTTTTTTTAACATTGGGTAATGAGTAGGGATGATAGCAGACTGGATTATTTTGGTTTCCTAGATTTATGCAAGCTCTTAATCTTAGCATGTTTAATTTAATTTTAATGTCGGGTTTTAACGGGTTTGAGTTTATTTTCTCCAAATCGAAGGCAGGTCGGTATTGTTCTTCTGCAATAAAACGAGAAAATTAAAAATTTCAAAAATAGCGAAATGTTAATAAAAATAATAAATTGTAAGTAAGGGTTCAGGAGGCACATAAAATTATCTAATCTCGGATGAAACGGATTGATAGTTAGAATTCGATCTCGAGAATCTAGTGACTGAAAGGTTTCATCGAATTTTTGAAGGACAAGAGGAAATTTTTCGTTACTACGGGTGATAAGTTCTTTAGTGATTCGGAGGCGAGATTTTACGAAATCTCGAAGTCGAGGGAAATGACTTGGGCTAAGTTAATTTAAAATAAAGTGAACTAAAAAGAAATAAATTGTTTCGGGGCAGAAACGGACCCGAATAAAGCAATATGAACCATATATTTAAAATAATAATAATAAGCCCGCCTCGATTATATTTAAAAAATAATTTTTTATTATTTTATTTTTATACTTTAATATAAATAATAATTATTATTATAATGTTTTTTAATAAATAATATATAAAAATTCATAATATTTTTATTTTTATGAAAAATATTTATTTTAATATAATAAAAAAAAATATAAAAAAATTAAAATTAAAAAATAAAAGCAAATAAAATGTAAGCGGGGTGAGTTTGGGAATTTTATCTCCCGCCCATACTGTTTAATTTTTTAAATGAGACAGGATTGAGAATTGAAAAAATAAATGAAACCGGGTGGATGGGATCCCCAGTCCCCAATACTCAGATTGTCATCATAGTAGTGTATATTGCTAGCTCTTTCTTTGTTGAAGCGATGATTGAGTTTTTAACATTTTTGTGAAATGACTTTTACGAATAGAGAAAGGCGAATATTTTAAATTTTACATTGAAGGAACTTTTTAAAAAATTTATTGATAAGTCGCTAAAAATTTTAAAAAGCAAGCAGGTCTTTAATCGCTGAAGGTATTATTAGGTATTAAGTCAACAATAGCCAGCACCATACACAACCATTTGTTCTCTAACAAACCAATCCAGCTGTAACGTCATTCACGTGAATTCTCTCAGTAGCAGCCTTGTAACTAACAGGTTCTAAGAATGTTCTGTAACTGTTTGTTTCTTAGAACCATCAATCCCCTGTATAAATATAGTGATGCCTGTAAAGATGTAGAGTTCTCTGGAAAACTTCCTCTCTAGTTTTCTCTTTATCAAACATCAAACATGGTATCAGAGCTATAGCTTAACGCATCCCTGGCGTCATTCCCGTCTACCTTGGCGCCTGTTCAAATCAAGTTGGATCGTTCTAACTACAGATTCTGGAAATCACAAATTCTTCCAGCTGCCAGAGCACATGATCTGGAAACCTTTCTTCTCGGAACGAAATCTAAGCCAAGTGAAGCAATCACTGGTTGAGAATTGATCAGTTTGTCATGAGCTGGTTGTTATCTTCAACAAAAAGACCTCCATAATCTTTTTGTTGAGAAACCATCTCCCGGTTTACTAAGCGAATCTTACATCTTCCTTACGAACTCTCCCATATGAAATTTCTAAGCCTTTTATCTATCATGTTACACAGAGAAATTGGAAGCAAAATAGATTGCATGGAGAAGAGGGGAATTGCGGTCAGTACTGATTATGCTAGAGTTGATCTTCTTGCCAGAAAAAGCATCTTAGACTTCAAGCCATCCAACCTTCCTTCAAGGTGATCCACCACATGCTAGAACAAGCCACTGTGAGTACACCCCGTAATAGAGCAGCCTCATAGACATTTGTCAAGGCTAGGAGTTGTGGGATGCTAACTTGAGCGGAGTCAAGAGATCCGTTTACATATATACTGCCACCTCCGGCACGTCTTTTACAAAATGAAACACTGGATATATGGAACTGACCTTTCGGCCCAGCTCTATAGAACTGATTTAGGCAATCCTGATAACCCTCACCTGGTTTCTGAAGCTTCAGCAAAAAAGCAGGAGGTTGTTCATAAAGAAAAAGAAAATTAAAATTTAATGGGGGCTATGGCGAGAGAGTTTAATAGGGTTCCATCTCCACTGCATGGGTAATGATGTGGCCTAACCTTTTCATACAGAACACAAACTTGGTTTCAACCAATCTAGAATTTTCCCATTCTAAATGACTGACATTTTCGTTGTTTCTATACAATGCATTATATTTCTGACCCAGTCTGGTAGGAGGCCCACCTCCTTCAACGTCTCTCGGATGAAGCTCCAAGAGATCTGGTTGTAAGCTTTTTCAAGATCTATTTTAGTAAGCATCATTCCCTTGCCTGATGTTTTTTGTTTCTCATCGTGTGCAAGACTTCCTAGTAAATCACAATATTGTTCGTAATCTACCTCTTTGGAACGAAACTAAATTGGTTCTGAGAGGTAAGGCTAGGCATAAGCGTCTTTAGTTTATTGGTTAATTCCTTTGTGATAATTTTGTAACCGACGTTGCAGAGGCTGATGGGCCTGAATTGGGAAATGCTTTCAGGGTGATGCACCTTGGGAATACGGGCTATCAAAGTCTCGTTGATTCCTTCTGGGAGGGTGCCAAAATTGAGAAAGGAAAGGGCATGGTCACAAACCGAAGGGCATACTGTTTCTTAGGGTTTTTGGCTAGTGAAAGGCCTTTGAAGTAAACAAGTTTGCTCATCAGTTAGGCCTGAGAATCCATTAGGAGTATTGTTGCTAAGGTAGCGTGGTCCCTCTTCCTTAAAAAGGGAAAGAAATATTTTTGAATGATTGCTTCCAGCCTGGTAGGCTTTGAGATCCATTCCCCCTCGTCATCTTTTAAAGTCTCAATTTTGTTTCTCTGCTTTTTAACCTGGGTGACTGCATGATAGAATTTCATGTTCCGATTTAATCCATTACTCCCTAGATCATTGGAACAACAAGAGCTCTTCTTGATTGAGGATGGTTTCTAGCTCGTCCCAAAGCTTTCTTTCCTACTTCAAGAGGTGTTTGTGTCCGGGAGTGGTCAAGGCTTTATGAATCCCCTCTGACCTGGCCCAAATCCTCCTCTTCCTTTTTTGATGTGGGCAAACTTGTCCTTATTCCATTGTAAGAGGCCGTCTGCAATAAGTTTGTTGTTCTCTACAAGGGAGATGTTGATTGAGGATGGTTTCAAGCTCGTCCCAAAGCTTCCTTTCCAACTTCAAGAGGTATTTGTGTCCCGGGGTGGTCAAGGCTTTATGAATCCCCTCTAACCTGGCCCAAATCCTTTTCTTCCTTTTTTTGATGTGGGCAAACTTGTCCTTATTCCATTGTAAGAGGCCATCTGCAATAAGTTTGTTGTTCTCTACAAGGGAGATGTTGCATCTAAAAGTATTCAGGACAAAACTTTGGAAACTAGGGTGAGAGGCCCACGCTGCTTGAAATCTGAACTGAGACTGTTGCTGGGAATATGGCTTGCTAGCCAAATGGATTTGAATCGAAGCATGGTTAGAATTGAGCTTTGGCCGAACTGTCACCTTGGCTTGATGGAAGAGTGCACTCCATCTCAGATTACACAGTGCTCCTTAAATGCTTCAGGGGAATTGCCTCTAGTCCAGTAAATGTGGGCCCCGTAAAGCCGAGGTCTGTAAGGTCATGATCAAAGATCCAGTCAACAAAACTTGCATAACGCCTTTGGTCAAGTTTGTCAAAATTCGAGGTTTCGTCTGCACTAATAACTGAATTGAAGTTTCCTACTATCAGCCATGGTTCATCTAATTGCAAATAATCTTGGTTGAGATAGCGGCAGAGATACTTTCTAAGAGCATAGTTCGAGCTTCCATTCACTACTGTAAAAAACCAATCCTCCATCCCATGGCCTGAAATCTTCATGTGGA
Organism: Tetrastigma voinierianum; assembly: GCA_016808115.1. Classification (NCBI taxonomy): domain Eukaryota; kingdom Viridiplantae; phylum Streptophyta; class Magnoliopsida; order Vitales; family Vitaceae; genus Tetrastigma; species Tetrastigma voinierianum. The sequence goes on along the minus strand of JAEQBH010003240.1, from coordinate 221,938 downwards.
CGAATTGCGGGTGAGTTTTAAAGATAATAACATTGAGATGATCTTTCCAAAGTAGCCATATACCACCGCTATAACCAAGAGCTTCCACTCGTACCCATGAGTCAAACCCTGTTTATTACAGGTTGCATTGGCTTGATCACCAATGCACTTGGTTTCAACCAAATCGAGGAGAGTTGGTTTATGGTGCTTCACCATCTCACGAGCCGTTCCAAAGCATGGTTCAAAGTCACGGTATCGGTCACTTACTCGGATAGTCTAGTGACGTATCGGTCAATGTGTATCGATCGAGTTTCTGCCGATACACAAAATAAGATAATTCAAAAAATATAAAAATATAATGTAAATTATTATAAAACTATTTACACTTAAGTGAGCTAAAAAATTTAATAAAACAAATTTGTTTATATTTAATATTATTTAAATAGTGATAAAAGCATTAAATGAAAGTAATTTATGACAATGCTTATGGAAGAAATTATTTTATTTCAAACATTATAACTTTTTAACAAAATGACATGGAGTCAATATCATGTTAAATGGCTAGAGAGCATAACATTTGTCATTTAATAAATTAAATTACAATAACTATTATCATTTAATAAATTAAGCTTGTTGAATATAGATCATCCTAAGTTTTCTTCTCCATCGCCTTCTCCTTATTTTATTTATATTACAACATGTTATCAGCATGATTCTCCTGAAGCGATAGGCAGTTTCGGACATTTGCCAAAACTCACTGTATTAGGTCACTTCCAAATTACATTTTGTTGTTGATTTGTTTTAAAGGTTTTCCTATATGTACTTTCTTTGGCATCTAAATTTGAAGTTTGGAGATTGCTTAAATCTTAGGTGATTTCGTCCCATTAGGTCTTATTTTTAGTTCTCTACTTAAATATTGGGAAATTGATGGCGTTTATTTTTGGATTTCTTGTTTGGCCATTGTTTTTGTTATTATTTTAATAGTCAAAACAATAAAAGGAGATAACAAGCATCATGAGGATTCGAACTAGTGTCTTCTATTATACTATTGTTTACACTCAACCATTATGCTACTTTCTTCTTTTGTTATTTTTATTCTATTTATACATGGTATCATTTCTAAAAGCATTTGATGCCGGAATTTTGATTTCACATAGAATTCGGTAGAATTCTATATTAATCGACAATTGTAGCTAACCGCCTACACTTTGAATTCGAGAATAATTCAATTTTTGCCATCATTCGGATGAATTTTGCAAAACTCTTTGATTCACGAAATTCACATTGCAATAATTCAGAGAAAATTTTGCCTAACCCTTTAATTCTAAGCGAGAATTCGTATTACGGAAATAATTTAAAATAAATTTTGCAATATACTTTAATTCTTGAAGAATTTTACAAAACTATAATTCAAGGCAATAGTGTCATTTATTTTGGAATTCCTGAAAAAACATCTATATTTATTTATTTCTTCCATTAAAATTTTGATCATTTTATTACAAATTTTATTAATTTTTTTGTTCTATTATTTTTCGAATTATGTCACAATCTCCCACAAAATTAGAATTTGTTGCCCTTGATATTTCGGGCAACAACTACTTATCCTGGATTTTAGACGCTGAAATACACTTAGATGCTTCGAACCTGATATTTCGTTACTTTATGGTACTTTACTCTATTCCAATGCCTAAGAGTAGGCGTTGAGCTATATCTTGCAAGCAAGTTCATTGAAAAGGCTATGTCTGGCCTTGTACAATTTGCAAGATACATTAGTGCTCCAATTGCACTTAAGTATGGTACTTCTAGACCAAGGAGTTTCTCATTCTCTCTTCTTTGGGGCCAAATGAGTCTTTATCGAGGGATCTTACAACCATAGGGAGTTAAGGGGATGGGCTTTGTCCATGTAAAGCGCTTAGGACTTTTTTCGGTGTATGTTGATTGATGGAATGAAAATGCCATTTGAAAAATACTCGTCTGCGAGGGCCGAGGCAATATCTAGTCTTACCTAAGTCTTTCGTCTCAAATTCCTTCTTTAAATAATTAAGCCGGTTTCTAGAAGCCGCCAGAGTCCTATTAGATTCAAATCATCGCATATCTTCTTATGGTGTCAAGTGACTTATGTTTTCTTGATAAATACACATGGGAAGATTGAATTATTTACATATCCTTCTTTCAATAAGTATGTACTCAAACGATTGTACCACATTCGACCAGATTGTTTGAGTCCATACAAGGATCATGCAACTTTATTGAATAATACCACGTGGTTTTGAAATTTTGCTTGAGCAGTGTAAATCATAAGGGATTTTCATGTATATGTCTTATCTATGGATCCATATAAATATCTTTGTGACAACATCCATCAAAATGCATTTCTAGTCATACGGCTTGCTAAATGTATTAAATATCTAAAGGTGATTGCATCCATTACTAGTGAATATGTCTCCTCATAGTCAATACCGGGTCTTTGTGAAAAACCTTGTGCAACAAGGCGAGCTTTATATCGTACGATTTCATTATTTTCATTTCTTTTTCGTACAAAGATCCATCTATATCCAACAAGCTTAACATTTTCAGGTGTTGGAACTACTAGTTTAAATACCTCCACTTTTAAATTAAAAGCGATTGATTCTGCGCGAATTTAGCTGCTTTTCATTTTCTAATCATGTAGATTTCGACATTCATTTACATTTTGTGGCTCACGATCATCGTTATTTTGCATGATGCCCTTGGCAGCAGGAAAGAAAAAAGCATTGTTAGCAAAGTATGTCTACGGTCCCATATTTCTCCTTGATTCATATAATTTATAGAGATCTCTTCATTTATAGGAGATAATTGGTCGGTTATTGCTACTCTTGTAGGCTGTTTCCTTTAACCCTTGTAATGTGTTTGGCTCAACGAGGGCGCGTATTGTAAAGGCTCTTCGGGAAGCGATTTCATCAAAATTGCTCTACGAATGCTTGACTTATTAGATTTTCTTTTCCTTGGGAAAGAATCTTTAGATTCGATCGGTCTTCCACATTTTAGACGTGGTTTATATGTATTGGCTATAGCATTTCCCGAATCCCCTATAGGGATCTCAATATGTGCTGGTGCATTAACATTTGGAATATGTGACTTTAGTACTTTATTCGAATTAGTGAAAGCATCTGGTTATTGATATGTAAGATCCTGTAAATGAATGATTCTTTGAACTTCTAGTTCAGACTATTTAGTACGAGGATCAAGATGCAACAATGATGGTGTATTCCAAGTAATTTCCATGTTATTAGAATTTGAAACTATCTTCCCCTAATGGCGGGAAAACAGATTCATCAAAATGACAATCTGCAAGATGAGCAATAAAAAGATTCCCTGTTAAAGGCTCAAGGTAATGGATAATCAATGCAGAAAGAAAACCTACATAAATACCCAGTCTACGTTGAGGACCCATTTTAGAACGTTGTTTTGGAGGAATAGGGACATAAATTGCACAACCAAAGACACGTAAATGGGAAATATTTAGTTGGGACCCAGAAACAATTTTAAAGGAGAAAAATCATCATCACCAATAGGATGAAGATGGATTAAATTACCAGCATGCAGTAAGGCATGCCCCCAAGCAGATAAAGGTAATTTGGTTCTTAAGAATAATGGTATAGCAATCCATTGCAAATGCTTAATGAAAGATTCAACTAGTCCATTCTAAGTATGGGTATGAGCAACAGGATATTGAACCTCTATACCCAAGGACATGCAATAGTCATGAAAAGTTGTAGAAGAAAATTCACCAGCATTATCCAAACGGATAATCTTAATTGGATGATCAGGAAAATGTGCGCAGAGTTTGATAATTTGTGCAGGTAAACGAGCATAAGTAAGGTTCCTAGTAGAAAGAAGGCAAACATGAGACCAACGAGTGGATGCATCAACAAGAACCATAAAGGAACGAAAGGGTCCACTAGTTGGGTCGATAGGTCCACAAATGTCTCCTTGAATACGTTCTAGAAATTGAGGAGTGTCGGAATCGACTTTGAGGGAAGAAGGTCGAGTGATAAGCTTTCCTTGAGTACAAATGAGGCCGAGTTGTAATCGATTATGATGGATATGACCCCGGTGGTCAAGGAATGACCATTAAACTGGTGAAGTATACGCTAGCATAGGAGTGCTGGATGACCCGATCGTTCATGCCATAGAAACGATGGGGGTTAGGTCTGCGAGCGGGTTGAGTACATAAGATTCAACAGTGTTAATAAAAACGAAATACTATTGAAACATTGAAAGGTTACGTATTGGAAAAGGAATTACACATAAGAAAATAAATAAAGAACTATCGGAATTGACATGCCCATCACCAATTAGATGGGAAATATTTCAGTGGATCTCAGAAGAAATCATAAACATCAAAGTGGGTCAAATCCACTCCACCATCACCATCATCATCAAGGAAATTGACTTCAATATTCTTGCCTTTGTCTTTGATTAAGGCTTGGTAGAGATCAACCAAATGTTTGGCGGAAGGTAGCGAGGGCGACCCGATGACCGTCATGCCACATCTATAGTAGGTATTATCTTGTTGGCGTTGAGGTGATATACGTAGTGGTTGCACACAGTAGTTTGGCGGCTTCTCTTTGATTGGAATTGCCTTTCTTATTTTTGAAGGGACCCGGTGTTTTGATGTCTGGAATTATTACCACGGTCACGCCCTCGACCACCATCATGTCATCGTCCTTTCCCCATAGTCGACCCATTTTTGTGCCCTTGTTTGTTGCTATGGGGGATGTAAAAGTAGCATTTGCTTCAATAAATGCTTTAGACCCTGTAGGACGAGATTGATGATTTTGAAGTAAAAGCTCGTTATTCTTTTTAGCCACAAGGAGACATGCAATCAATTCAGAATATTTAGTAAGCCAGCCATTTCTCTATATTGTTCTTTGCGAGAGCACGATGGCGTGAAAAGTGAAGTAAAGTTTTTCGAGCATATCCTTACTTATCGGTGATATTCTCCTCGCAAATCTTTAAGCTGAACTAATCTTAAATAAAAGCCCGAATTGTATTCGCTAACGAGACTTAAAGTCTTGAGCGTAGTACGGCTTGATCATATCTTGCTTTGGGAAGTATTACTATTTTCTGGTGGTTATATCGGTCTTTTAAACTCTGCTAGAGGACCAATGGGTTTTTTACTGTAAGGTATTCATTCTTGAGACTTTCATCAAGATGATGGCGAAAGAAAATTAAAAGCAGCGCGATCCTGCGGAGAATGCGTGTGAGATTTCTTTGATGGTTTCTCCCGGGTTGAAGCATCTAAGAAAAAGTGTATTTCAGCGTCTAAAATCCAGGATAAGTAGTTGTTGCCCGAAATATCAAGGGCAACAAATTCTAATTTTGTGAGATTAGACATATTCTGAAAATAATAGGAACAAAAAAAATTAATAAAATTTGTAATAAAAATGATCAAAATTTAACAAGAAGAAATCTAAAATAAATGACACTATTGCCTTGGAATTATAGTTTTGTAAAAATTCTTCAAGAATTCAAAGTATATTGCAAAATTTTTTTTAAATTATTACAATAATGAATTCTGCTAGAATTCAAGGGTTAAAACAAGTGTACGGAATTATTGCAATGTGAATTCTCCATGAATTCAAAGAGTTTTGCAAAATTCATCTGGAATGATGGCAAAATTGAATTCTTCTGAAATTCAAAATGTAGGCGGGTTAGCTATAATTGCTGATAATATGGAATTCTACTAGAATTTATGTCAAATTGAAAATGGGTATCAAATGCTTTTGGAAATAATACCACGTATAAATAGAATAAAAATAACAAAGAAGAAAGTAGCAATGGTAGAGTGTAAACAATAGTATAATAGAAGTCAACGGTTCGAATCACTCGTGATCTTTATTATCTCCTTTTATTGTTTTGACTATTAAAATAATAACAAAAACAATCGCCAAACAAGAAATCAAAAAATAAACGCCATAAATTTCCCAATATTTAAGTAGAGAATTAAAAAAAATAAGAATTTGGCCGATTATAAATCAATTTCCAAGATTTAAGCAATCTCCAAATTTCAAATTTTAGATGTTAGCAAAGTACATATAGGAAAAACTTTTAAAGCAATCGGCAACAAACAAAATTTGAGCGGACTGGGGGTGGAGGCGAGTTTTGGCAAATGTCAGTACATAAATGTCAGAAGCGCCTATCGCCCCCGGGAGAATCGTGCTGATAACGTGTTGTAATAGAAATAAAATAAGGAGAAGGAGATGGAGAAGAAAACTTAAGATGATCTTTATTCCACTCTTAATAAGGTAGGCTTATAATGAGAAGGCCAAAGGTTCTGGAGTGAAAATCGAATGAAACTGCATGTGATGTCGTTCGATTCAAAATATTTATAACAATTTTTACATTATAATTAATTTTCAAAAAAAATTAAGCCTTTTTACATTTTAAAAGGATAATTACTCTTTTTCTTTATATGTTTAAATGAAAATTAATAAATATGATATATACATACATATATATATATATATATATATATATATATATATATATAACCTATATATATATATAGACATATACTAAACCTTATCCGAAATATAATTTAATAAACTATTTTCCCCAAATCTCATTCATACAATTAAATTAATTTTTCTATTATATTTTATTTTTTAAAATATTACATGTTGACTCACTTTTTATTTTTCAAAAAAGGTAATTACTCTTTTTCTTTATATGGTTAAATGAAAATTAATAAGATATAGGAACTGATGATGCATTTTTTCAACCGGAACTGGGCTGGAGCGTGTAGGGGTCGTTGGGCGGACACGGACTGCGGTGGGCAGGTTGTGAGGCTGTTGGGTCGTGCGAAATTTGAAATAGGATCATTTGCTTATTTCGGTCTGGCTGGCGGCTTTGAAGGTGGCACTCCTCTACCAAAAACAAGAAGAAGTCGGCGGGCCGCACGTGGCGGCTCCGATGCCTAAGTCGGTTTCTTCGGAAAAGGGCGCAGAGGCGGGTAATGCCGTGTGAGGATGCGTATCGATTATGAGTGTGGTATTGGCGTTAATTTTTCTTGTACCTTTCATAGATAGGAATTGACCTTGTGTTATAGTAGATGTTCAACCAGTTGGATGGTGACTAGGATTCGTTCCCATTGGATGAGATATTTTTGTTATTATCGAACACTCTGGTTTGGTAAAAAGGATATAGAAAAGAAGCGGTTTATTTGGGACCAATCTTGCTTTGTATTGGGGGATCCGATTTGATGATGATCTATTATTGTCTTTCTTTTCTTATTGGTGTGGTTTGGTTGGATTTGAGGAATAATATATTATCGGGGATTGATACATTTTACGTACCTATGGGGCTTTCCCATGTCGGTCTTTGAGCGAGTGTAACATATAAATAATATGTACATTCAAGAAAAAACATATAAATAATATGTTTGATTAAACATATAAACATTATGTCTTTAAACCAAATATTTTTGTAAAAGTATAAATAATATTAGTTTAAGCAAATAAAACATTATCCCTATCTGTTTAAATTTTTTTTTTCCCCTAAGGTCTTGGTTGTCTTCGTCTCGTTCGTCGTCATCGTCTCGTTCGTCGTCTTCGTCTTACTACATCCTCCTTGCCACACTATTCGACTAACAGTCACAACTCCTAGCCTTAAGATGTTCTATTGAGACTTGAGAGGCGGGAGATATAGAAATTCCTTCTCAATCGCCCCTTTTATAGATCTCAGGTAAGGTCACTAGTTAGGTCAAGTTTGTTTATTTTCCCTTCTTCTTGGTTGCTCAATTGAAATTCGATTCGAGATTCGGGTTTGGGAGAATCTGATTCATGGTAAAGATTTGATTTTTGGTTGTGGTTTTATGTCCATCAGTTTTTAGATTCATTGTTTTTTTGGCTTTTCAGTTATCATAGAATCTTTGGTTAATAAGATTTTTTTGTTGATTTTGTTCATAGTTTGAAATCGCGGATTTGCCTCGCCTAAGAAATTCTATGCGTTTTCATATCTATTTTTACAGATTCTGTTCCGTAACCGAGATTTTGTGATAAGTTGTGATTTTTTATTGAGTTGACCGAGTCAAGCCTAGAACTCGGCCGAGACATCAGATATATCGATTTATCTTAGATTTTTATATCGATTCACTCCGAGTCATATGCAGTATCGGACTTGATCGCGATCCCGACAGCGAGGTGGTTACAACTTGGTCGAGTCGTACCGGACTTGGCCTATTTTTTGAACCATGTTCCCAAGAAGCTTTTAGAGGCTGCGCCATTGCAGTTCTAGACATGGTTCAAAAATTGGCCATGTCGATGCATTTCCATTCGAACCAACGCCTTTGATGATGACGCGGCGAGTTCGATACTCTGTTCAGTGGGCTCGATATAAAAATCGGTACTCATCGTGCATATATCGATGTCTCGGCGAGGATCTAGGATCAGCACTGATAAATGCAACTTATCACGAGAATCTCGGTATGAGCTGGGAAATATGTAAAAAATAGGCTGTGAAAGCCTCAGGAGCTAACAGGCGAAGCTAAATCTCAAACATAATTAAGCCCAGCTGAAAAAAAAAAGAAGGTATCTTAATAGCGGGAGATTCTATGATGGCTAAAAAGCAGCAGTGAATGTCTAAAAGCGATGAACCTCAGCTCACAACAAGCCAAATATTTTAATAAAAAATTCCTTTAGTTTGAATCTTCAATTGGCTAACCAAAGCAGAAAAATAAACAGACGACCTAACTGGCATGACCTTACATCTAAAAGGAAACGATCTTCTATATCTCGGGTATCTAATTCTCAATAAATTACATCTTGGGAGATATGACGTGAGTCGAAATGGTATGGATGTAGGGAAGGCCGAAGATGGCGAGACGAGACAAGGCGACGAACCTTATGGAATTTTTTTAAACAGATAGGGAAAATGTTTTATTCGCTTAAACTAATATTATTTATACTTTTACAAAAATATTTGGTTTAAAGACATATTGTTTATATGTTTAATCAAACATATTATTTATATGTTTTTTCTTTTTTCAATGTACATATTATTTATATGTTATACTCTGTAATTAAGCAATAGGATAAAAAAAATATATTATTGATCCGTTATGTTTTCCTCCTATATCTTATTAATTTTTATTTAACCATATAAAGAAAAAGAGTAATTATCCTTTTTTAAAAATAAAAAGTGAGTGAACATTTAATCTTTTTTAAAAAAAATTATAATAGAAAAATAATTTAATTGTATGAATGGGATAATCTTTGAGATATTTGGGGAAAATATTTTATTATATTATTTTTCATAATTTTCATTTATCCATATAAAGAAAAAGAGTAATTATCTTTTTAAAAAAAATAAAAAGCGAGTCAACATTTAATATTTAAAAAATATATATATAATAAAAAATTAATTTAATTGTATGAATGAGATTATCTTTGAGATATTTGGGGAAAATAGTTTATTAGATTATTTTTAGGATATATATATATATATATATATATATATATATATATATATATATAATAATATATATATATATATGTATATATCATATTTTATTAATTTTCATTTAAACATATAAAGAAAAAGAGTAATTATCCTTTTAAAAGGTAGAAAGGCTTTTCATTTAAACATATAAAGAAAAAGAGTAATTATCCTTTTAAAAGGTAGAAAGGCTTAATTTTGTTGAAAATTAATTCTAATAGAAAAATAATTTAATTGCATAATATAAATTTATTATTAAATGATAATAGTTATTGTAATTTAATTTATTAAAATGACAAATAAGTGTATCTCTAGCCATTTAATATGATATTGATTCCATGTCATTTTGTTAAAAAGTTATAATGTTTGTAATAAAAATAATTTCTTCCATAAGCATTGTCATAAATTACTTTTATTTAATGCTTTTATCACTATTTAATTAATATTAAATATAAAAAAAATTTGTTTCATTAAAATTTTTAGCTCATTTAAGTGTAAATAGTTTTATAATAATTTACATTATATTTTTTGAAATTTTGAATTATCTTATTTTGATTATCCAAATCAGTGATCGATATTACAACTTTGAACATGGTTCTAGACAGGAAATTCATAAAAAAATAAAAATGAGGACAGTGACTACCTTAGGCATCTGCATCCATGCATGGGAGGGAAGTGCAGCGTAACGTCCAAAGAGATCTCCACCAAAAAAGAAAAAAAAAAATTCACATCATCCTAAGGGACGAGGTGTGCATGGTCACGTCCTGACACTCAATCTTCCAATCCACCACTTTCCTTGCTACATGGTCATGAGGCGGGGAAGCATCGGTGAGCATCTACTCCACTTGAGCAGCAAGGTGACCTTCATCATCATGCCCTGACGGGTCTTTATGGTGTTTTGCCAATAGAGGGGATCCGTCACTAGGGGAAGCAGAATATGGTGGTTGGTTATTCACATAAGAAACATGTTCCTTTCGGATGGTGTTGTATTTAGTGGATCCAGTTACGACCTATTTCGGTCATGAGGAGGATCATTCGAGTGCCGGCGGTTGTGTTTATATGCCATCTCGCGGGAGGAATATGAGGATGGACATAAATAGGGAAGGTGATTTTCGCCCACGTGCACCTGCACATTTGCTCTTCTCCGTTTTCTTCCAAGGTCAGGTCTTTTTTTGGTAAACCCATCAAGACTTGCCAAAGAGATTTGGTTTTTCCCCTCCTCATTATAATATGTCGCCGAGATATCCCTCCTCTAAATACAAAATGAATTGTGAACCTTGATTGGGTTCCTACCTTACTCGGTTTTACACGACTAGGGTTGATCTAATGGTGTCTTCTTTGTCTCCCCCCGTAGGTGCGAGATTGGCGTTGGGGATGAGTTGATTGCGGCAGACTCTCCTCTTGGTCAGCATCCAAGGGCCAAAAAGTTCCACCACTTCAGGGTTTATCCCGCTATCACTGTACTTTTGACCTTCGGCTTCTTGCCTTTCCAGTATTCCTTAAAGTTAAGGCTGTTCACCCGCAGTAGACTCCGGTGCCATCAGAGCCTCTCTAATCTCATGAGGGTAGGACTCCCTACTATGGCCATAGATCCCACACCCAAAACAAACCAGGTGGATGCCCTCGTACTGTATCCTTCTCACCCTCCTAAGGATGAACTTTGATACCAGGGGTTTTAGGTCCACACTCCATGCAAATCTTAGCATAGGGCCTCTTGAGGGACTGAACTCGTAGCATCGTCGATCGAATTAGTTTGCCAATTTTAGCCCCAAGCTTCATAAAAAATTGCAGTCAAAATTTTCTGTCGGCAAACATGGGATACTTACCGAGACGAGCAAGTTTTTTTAGAGGCTTTGGGTGGGATCAGTTCGGTTGCCATGACCTAACTATTAGATAATGACCAAAGATCATCAAGGTCCCCCAAATTCCATATTCATAATCCTCCTTAGAAGCAAACTATTCAAGAAAAAAAAATCTGTTTTCAATACCCACTAAATCTACCATGGACTTTGGCCTCCACGGCTAGTGTACTTTTCTGGAAAGCAGGTTGTAACCAATGCTTCTACCAGGGAGATTGATAATTAGAGTCTTCTGCCAAGGTCGACGGAGTCTTGCTTTCTCCTCCTTTGTGAGTCTGATCGTGGGGCATTCCTCTTCTACTTCTTCATCTAAATCATCCTCTTCATCGTCCTCGGAAACCCAGTCATCAAAGTGTTCTCGAAGGACAAATCATTCCCTGCACAACAGCATCTCTTTGAAGGACATCTCCACAGCCAAGGGTTCATGAGATGCCATGTCGACGTCTGTCGGTGTTCCTCTAGCGGGTTATCTCCCGCCCTGACCTTTTTGTTACTTCTTGTAAGAAGGTCTTCCTTCTCCTCCGAGACATTGCATGAGTTCTCTCATGGGAGCTCTCCATGGAGATTAGGGTTTTTTAGAATAAGTATGATATTTTCTTGTTAATACAACTAATAAAATTATTTTTAGATGTAGATTATACATTATGATAGTATTATTGTTACTAAAGTTACCATTCTACACAGCATCAATGATAATAAAATAATTATGATGATGCTTTTTCAACCGAAATTGGACTGGAGCTTGCTAGAATTGTTGGGCCGTTCCGCTGACTCTGGATGTTCGGCTCCCCTGCGAAAATAAGAAACAAAAAGGATCGGCAGGGCTCGCCTGTTGCCTCTCCGATGCCTAAGTCAGTTCTTTCCGGTGGAAGAGAAAATCAACTGCTTAGGGAATGAATTTCTTGTGCGTACCTCTCACCGATGGGGTGGCTTGGTATTCATAATGGGTGATCATGACAACTTTCCTAGTTTGATGATGATATAGAACAATATCTTTCCTTGTTAGAGGATGATACGATATTTCTTCCATTGGGCGAGAGATTTTCTTTCCCTTATCGTTACTTGGAGTTAATAAGGATAATTGAGGAGCAATGATTGGGGGAAATATCACTGCTTTCCTAGTGGTGGAGGTGGGTATTTTCCCTTTTATCTGAATTCTTTGGGCTGATTATGTTACCAGCCTTTTGAAGGGGTGAATTTAGACTCGTTCTGGAAAAACTGTGGTTGGGGATATCATCAAGGGTCGACATTAGTCTTTGGGCACCTTATTAATCTCCTCTTAAGCTTGACATTTGGGCTCGTGTTCTGGGCTTGCGCGCCTATTATTTTAAACCCGATCAATTGCCCCCCAGCCTTTGACTAAAGCGAGAGTAGGCAAGGGCTGTACCGCTTCTTGGATCAGGTGTGACTCCCACGTGGCTACTCAGGGGGGGGTTTGATTAGGGCTGCGCCGTCCATGTCTTATGATAATGATGGCTTTTCTGCTTTTAGCATTTCGGTTGTGGCTTCTAACTTCCTTGAAAACGTCCTTTGACCGTTTGCACTTTGTTCCCTTGTTCTTGAAGCTTTTTGCCTCTGCAAGTTTGGGCTTCTTTTTTTCTTGAAATTTGTCCGGCTATCGTTCAAGGCTGCTTTTGGTGGTTCCTGATATCTCGCTTGGGGGTGGTGTCTCTCGTCCTGTTTCTGGGATTAGTACGTCTGTTCTTCTTCTTTGTCTTTTCGGGTTCGAAGTCTTACGAGGTTCTAGGGCTTGCTTGATTGGGGTTCTACATTTTCTTCGATTTCCTTTTTCCTTGCTTAGCCCTGCATATCTCCATGGGTCCTAGTCGCTCTTGTCTTCAGCGTGGGGGTAATCTACTTGAGGCGTTTGGTTCGAGGGGTGGATGGAGTGAGTTCGACCAGTTTAGTACGTGGTGGTCAAGTGTGGCCTGCAATCCGGGGTGTCTAGATTAACCGCCCGTCGACTGCGAATATCGTGTCTCATATCATGAGACATGTACATGGTAAAAGCGGCCGCGGGCCTTATCAAATCTTTCATAAGAATACATCAGCTGTACTCTGATAGTTCGAGAGTTATTACAATACTCTTAATCAAAACAAATATCAAAATTTAAAGCTTTAATACATGTTTTACAAAATGAATACCAAAGCCACAGCCCGGCTTTCTTCTAAAACGTGGTTTCTAGTGAGCGCCATTCTCCTGTACATTCCATGTACCTAAAATAATGATCCCTCGACAGGGTGAGCAATGCCAGTAGTGATAATTTTCTACATGGGACCTCACTAAGTGCACATGTCGCGGCAAACAATGGCTCAACAAATACATGATCTACTTGAATGTCTACATGCCAATCCCATGTCTTAAGTCGCGCAGAGCTCCCTCACACATGCCTAAGCCAATGCGGAGTAAAATACGGGTTTTTCGAAACAAAAGCTTTGTTCTTGAAAACTACCTCTTAGGATTCAATTAAATATATTGAATATCTCAGAGAGAATTCTTGGATAATTTTTCGAGCAGTCATGGGTCATAGCCTTTGAGATGAAGCTTGTTGGACCACTCTCGAGGCAGTGCGGAGAAATCTTCCTTGAAATTCCTTTCTACGTAGTTTTCATTTTTCTTTCAATTTCTTTCATGTCATGCACTCACTTCTGTCCCAGGGTGCCAGGTGCATATGGAATGCGTTATCTTGTTAAAATATTCATGCTAATATATTTTACATGTATATATTAACAACATTAATTCACACAATTCATGTTATTCAATTCACAATCAATAACACCAAAATTAGCTCACATGGGCTAAGAACAATCCAAGCATTTCATTTTGAATCACCCAACAACACAAAATCACCATGACCCGATCGCTTGAATGATGAAACCCTCGGGTCGACATTGTTCACGGCCACACAAGTAGAGATTTCTTCACTCGGTTCAAATATTTTGAGGGCGAAAATAAAACATCAAAGCCTCAACAAATCCCCATCCATTAAAATGGCTCTTAGCCAAAAGAATAAATAAGTAGGAAAGATCGCACCTCTTGGAGTTGGCGGGAGGCTCATGGCAAGTGTCCTGCATGCCCTTGCGGCGCATGGATGACTTTGCTTCTTGGCCCGACGAGAACCGACGGTCCGAACACCGAGAAATCTAGAGAGAAGTCACTCTTTCTCTCTCTAAAACCAGGGTTGGCCCTCTACTGCACATTTTCTCCAAATGGAGAAGATGAAGTCTATTTTGTCTTATTCATTTAATCTTTTCAATTAATCCCCATTGTGTCCTTTAGTTGATTTTTGACACATGGCTTGTCCTAGCCGATGCGTCTCCATCTTCTCTAATCATGCAACATGTGTCATATGGGTACATGTAGTAGGTGACTTTTGTCACATTACATGTCTCTCTGAAATGTTTTACGACCTCGATGCGGTCTTTCGAAAAGCATGAAATTAAACGTCTCGGATTGAATGAGAGATCGACATGGTAGCCCCAGATTTCGCAAAGATGATTCCAACGGTGAAGTTCGTTTCATCATCCGAGATCTAGAAAAATTTCGGTTTTGACGAAATACCATTTACCATTTTTCGGAAAATTGGAATTTTCTGGGTTTTGCAGCAGGTTGCCCCGAGAGACCTCCTTTACGCAGGTAAGAGGCGAGGGCAAGGGAAAATTAGTGAAATCCAGATATCTTAGCGGCTCACGAATATTTGAGCTATCACGAGAATCTTTGGCGGCCGTGGGCCAGTCGAGTTGAACCTTTATGGTGAGATCTTTGCGGCCGTTATGGGCCCCGTTTAGGGTCGGGTTTGGTCTTGCTGGCGTCTTGACCACATGTTGTCCAAGTGCCCAAGATGGTGTGTGCTTTTTTTGAGGTGGTGTTCGAGGCTGACCTGCCTTCCCTTTGCATCCTTTTATAAAAGGGTTACGCGGCAATTCCAGTGTCTTGCCCTTCTCGGCTTTCCCCCGACTTTCGGCGTGTTACGAGTAGAATTTGTTAGTCGTTTGGGATAGAGGCTGGGTGTTCCGGCGTAGCCCTTGCTCTTAGACTTCTTCGGCGTAAGGAGGCGGCGAAGGAGCTTTGCTGTATCTCGGCGCTCGAGCGCCAAGTTGATTATTTCGGACCTTGAGTCTTCATAAGGCACTAGAAGGAGCGTTATTTCTTCTGTCGGCTGGCCATCGTGGAGTGCAATCCCTTTTGATCGGGGAGGACACGCAGCGTTCCGATCGTGCGGACTACTCTTGAGAACTGCGAGGCTCCTTCGCTTTGGTTTTGGCCTAGTTTTCAAAGGCTATAGGATTTTTCTAACATTGTCTTGGTCGCGTGGCCTTTAGGTGTTCGGCCCGGTCTCAGTCCTGAAGACGAAGAGGTGAAGCGGAAGCTAGTTAAGTGCGCCCGCGATGTATCCCGGGTGCTCATTAGGTCGGATATTCCCGGATATGCGGTCTGAGAACATGCCGAACTTCCTTTTACGAGACCTTCTCCTTTCCATGTGAGATTTGTCTCAAAGTCCTCTTCTACCTTCTATTTGAGCCCGGCACCGCGAAGCCTACGGGGAGAGGCCCGAGGCCCGCACCGGAGTGCGAGAGGGCGTGACGGAAAACTCCAGGCTTCCACGAGGTTGCCCCCTACTCGAGGTAAGATCCTAAAGGTGGGGGCCTCTTCTTCGCCTTCATGGCGCCGGGTGGAGACTCTTCGAGGGAGGACGGCCAGGCTACTTGGAGTTCTTCCTATTTGTTGTTGGAGTCCCATTCGCGGGCGCGCCTCTATCTGCGATGCTGGGATCAGTGAGGAGGGATCGCTTTGGTGTTTTAGGGAGTGAGGACTCTGCTTTCTCACATGAGCTGTTCGCGGGGTTGTTTCCTCCATCGCTGCGATTCGGCCTCGGAAGAGGTGGGCCTTGTCCGTTAGAGGCTTTTGGCTCTTCTGCCCGGGAACGACACATGCGTCCCAAGCGCCAGCTGCAGATCCCTTTTCTTTGTTGTTCCGGTTTGTTAATTGACTCTTTCTTGACTAACAGTAGGTGGCTACTTACGTGAAAGATGCAGTAGGAGGAGGCCAGGCCTTGCAGAGACTCATGGCGGTGAATCTTACAAGGTAAGGTTGCTTCCACGACCCTTGAGAGAGTAGGCCTTGAGCCTGAATAAGGGGACTTGAGCGAGAGGCTTGTGAAGCCTGGTCGACCTGAAGCATGCTTCGGCGCGAGTGGCGAGATAAAGAAAGAGGCACGGGAAGGACGTGAAGGTCGTCGAGAGACGAGTTCGCGGCCCGGCCGAGGAGTTGCGGGCTGTCGAGGTGACATGTGCGCCCGAAGTGGCGACGTTGGATGGGTTCGCGAGGCATTAGAGGCGGAAACTCCATGGAGGCATGGCAACGAGGAGGGCTTCGGCAAGCTTGAGATGGACAGCGCGAGAGGCAAAGGGCTTAGGCCTAGGCCGGAGGCGAAGTGATGAGCGGAGCTTAGAGGCGGGCACACCCAATGGGCCTCCGGGAGTAGCGGCCTTCCGGCGCGGGGCTTCTCGGGCTTTTCCGGACCTAGATTTCAGCATTCGGCTTTGGTGAGGGAGGTGAAGAATGCGCCTTCGGCGAGGGCGATGTGGCGTAGGGTGCCTTGGGGCCCTGAGCACGTTCTCCTGTTTAGATGATCTTGATTCCTTGGGTGGCCTCTGCTTTGCCCACTGGGGCTCGCCTTTAACCCTACATTTGAGTAAGTCGGGGCGGGCCTCGGCAGGCTTTTACTTTGACCTTGCGGTATCCGGGCGTTGAGCCTGGGATTTTTGTATTGCTTCTAACATTGACTTTTCGTTGATATACAAAATTCATTGATTAATTTTATCGCTTTTTTTATCGCTTTGCCGATTTGAGCTGCTTGGCTTCTATTACGTCTAAAGAACATAACTTCGCCCAGGCTATCGGCTCTGTCTTTGTTCTACCCTTTTGGTCGTGAAGCTACGCAAAGCGAGCTAAGCGGAATCCTTTGATTCTGGCGAGGCCTTTTGAGTAGTTAAGTCGTTAAGCCATGAGAAAGCGTTTGTTAGGGCTCTGAGCTGCGTAGCTCCATGGGCTATAGCCTTCCTTGAGCAATTATGCTTGCTATGTCGAGCGCCTCTGCAGGTTCCCAGGCCACATGGCCGTGTGCCGGCCTTTAGGCTGTGCACCTTTTGAGCAATTAAGCTCTGAAAAAGCGAAATTTGTTGGGCTCTTGCGGGCTATTGTGCCCCTCGAGCATTTGCTCTCTCCAAAATAAGCTATCGGGACCACACAAATTCACGAGACCCTTTTGAGTAGTTATGCTCTTTGTAATCGCGACCTCTTGGGCTCTGACTCTTGGGCTCTTAGGCTGCATGACTCGTGGCTACTTGGCCTTCCTTGACGATTACGCTTTGGCGAGCTACCGGGGCCACAGGCTGCAAGACCCTTTTGGCCGATTATGCTCTGTAATCTGAGCTACTAGGCTCCTGAGCTACATGGCTCAGTGGCTACTTGGCCTTCCTTGAGCAGTTATGCTCTGAAAAACTGAGCTACTAGGCTCCTGAGCTACATGGCTCCGTGGCTACTTGGCCTTCCTTGAGCAGTTATGCTTTATGTCGAGCTCTTGGGCTCTAGAAGTTACATGGCTCCGTGGCTATGGCCTTCCTTGGCTTGATTATGCTTTGTATCGAAACTGCGCTCTTGAGCTACATGGCTCCATGGCTACTTGGCCTTTATTGAAGCCGATTATGCCCTAAAAAGCCCCAGGGATTCTTGGGCTCTGAGCTGTGTGCCCTTTGGTTGTCGCTATCTCCAAAACTAAACTGCAGGGGCCACACAGGCTCTGAGACCTTTTATGGCAGTTATGCTGCATGTCGAAGCTATTGGGCTCCTGAGCTACATGGCTCCATGGCTACTTGGCCTTCCTTGAGTTGTTATGCTCTGAAAAACTAAGCTATTGGGCTCCTGAGCTACATAACTCCGTGGCTACTTGGCCTTTCTTAAGCAGTTATGCTCTGTAATCTGAGACATTGGGCTCATGAGCTACATGGCTCCGTGGCTACTCGGCCTTCTAAGCTATTATGTCTTTTTGAGCAATTAAGCTCACATGTCACGAGCCCTCTTGGGCTCTGACTTCGCGGCTCTGTGGCTACTCGGCCTTAGGCTATTACGCCTTTTAAGCAATTAAGCTCTCATGTCGAGGCTATTGGGCTCTGACTACATGGCTCAGTGGCTTCGACCTTCTTTCCCTTGGAAGCGCGCCTGGTACAATGCAAATCTTATGGAGAATTGGAGCAGTTTGCGGTTTCCCCAGGGTGTCCTAGTTTCATTATAAATAGCGACCTCTACGGGTCATGCTTTGCTTCCACGAACTTAGCCATCTTTGTGAAGTCGGGTTCGCTCATGATGAAGCGTCAGGGTTTGGTCATCACTGCACAGAGTCTGTCTGGTGATCGCGGGCCGACGTTTGGTTTCGATGGTCTATCACTTGTAGGAGTTGTGTTTTTCCCTAGTTCATCCCTTATGAGAGTTGTGTTGTTCCCTAGCTATGCCCATTGATGGAGCGTGCTGGGGAGGCGTGTTGAGAGCGGTGTGAGAGGAAAACTTTGAAGTCCCTCATTCTTTGTCCTTTTTCTTTCTCTTTCTTCTTTTCTTTCTCTTTCTCTTTCTCTTTTTCTTTCTCTTTCTTTTTCTTTCTCTTTCCCTTTCTCCTTCTCTTTCTCTTTCCCTTTCTTGTGGTTTTTGCCTTGGCTAGAGTGTTGGCCAGATGTGTGAATGGTTTTGCTAATTATAATTTCTGAAATGCAAAGAAAGATTTTGTAACCCTCTGAGGTGATTGTAACTTCCCTGCAATGTAATTTTGTATTTGTATTATGTGACTTTTTTAGAGCTTCTGCCAAGCGAGCTCCTTGCTCTCTCTTTTCTTTTTCCTCGTGGGTTTTTTCTTTATGAGGAGTAGAGAACTGTTTGTGTTGCTTGTCTCTGAGATACTAGGAACGACTTCGTTGAATGTAATTCTCTGTATTTAACTGTAATTCCTTTGACATAAAGAACAATCTTTTGTGAAACATGCTCTTTTTACCCCGATCTTTTTCAGAGGCTAGAGGCTCCTTGCTTTATCATTATAATCTACTTTTCGATCCATCACAATTTTAAACAATCCTAAAAATGAGCATAGCGACTGTTATTTAAAATCAGAACGTTGGATTCTTTACTAAAGACTACATTCCAAGGTCTTATTGGTAGAATCGTTTGAGGTGTTCAGCGTTCCATGAGTGGGGCAAGGTCTTTCCTTCTTATGTCTAGAGTTCGTAGTTGCCAGGTCGGATTATGCGGGATACGATGTAGGGCCCTTCCTAATTAGGTCCGGCTATGTGCGGGTCCTTCCTTGCTATGATAAGCTTTTTAGAACCGGTCGCTGGCTTGTAGCTCCCCAGGCTTGACCCTTTGGTCATAGTATCTTATTGTTTACGTGATAGTCCTCAATGCTTCGGGACACACTGTGGCTCAACGAGGAGATCTAGGTTTGGTGAAGGACCTCCTCACGTTGGTGTGTTCGGTCTTGAATTCAATTCTTAGTGATTTTAACTGACCTCGGCCCCAGACTACTCTTGATGCAAAGGCCGAGAGCGAGCGGGGTTTCTGAGTTATTGACTTACGTAGTTCTATGTGCCACATGTGACACCTCGGGAGGTACTCTACCCATTTTCCTTTTAAGATGGCACCAATTTAGTTCTCGGCGCAAGGGAGTCCTTATGAAGTGACCTCTACCTTGCCCATTGGACTAAAGAGGATGATGAGTTGGGGACCAGTAGTAGTTCTTGGTCCCCGAGATGGGCTCAAAATCTTTTTGAACTTAAGTTGTCGAGCTGTTTCCCATTATCGAGCGCGGGGACCTCGGGATCCCCAGACTTGCATATTGCGAAACCTTGAGTTAAGTTGCGTACCTTCTGTCTGTGATTGTCGCTAAGGGTTCGGCCTCGGCCCATTTGGTAAAATAGTCCACGACCACAATGATAAATTTGCTTTGTCCCATGATGGTGAGATTACGATATCTAGCCCCGGAATTCTTTGAAAAAGGCGAGGGCTTGTATGTGGTGTGTCGGCTCGAGATGGGAGATGAGAGATCTTGGCATGCTCGACAAGCTGCATTTTGACTAGTTTTGTCGCGTCTTTGAGCATTGTGGAGCCAACGCCCTACCTCAAGGTTTTTCTGCTAGGTCCGAGCTCGATGTGGGTTGCCCGCATATGCCTTCGATGTGCCCTCTGAGTATGCTTGGTTGGCGTCAGCTTAGCCTACTACGCACTTAGAATGGGCGTAGAGAAGCCTCGCTTATAAAGGGTCCCCCGATGAAGAGTGAATCTTGCCAACCTTGCTTTGAGTTTGGATGCCTCCTTTGGGTCGCTTGGCAATGTACCTTCCACCAAGTAATCCCATATGGGGTCTATTCAGCTAGGTTCGAACATCACAGGGGAGACTTCTCCGTTGTCGATGCTTACTGTGGGTTCTAGGAGGTGCTCAACAGGTATCAGTCTGCCTAGGTCTTCTTGTGAGGCTGTTGCTAGTTTTGCCAAGGCATAAGCTCGGAAATTCTCTGCTCTTGGTACATGTTTGACCTGAACTAGTATGCATTTTTTTAAGTAATTCTCGCACCTTCTTGAGATAGATCATCTTCTTACCTCTGGCTTCGTAGGAGTCTTCTATCTGTTTTACCACCGATTAGGAGTAGTTATGCTTCGGTGATCTTTGCTTCCATGGAGTGGGCGAGGTTAAGTCTAGCTATGACAACCTCATACTCGGCCTCATTATTGGAGGCTTGAAAGCCGAATTTGAGGGCGTATTCCATATCTATCTCGTCTTGAGAGGTTAGGATCAGACCTGCACCGCTTTCTTGGGCATTGGCGGCCCCGTCCATGGATAATCTCGGATAGAGGTGGTGTCGATTGGGTAACCGTGAACTCTCTTGGGGTGAATTCCATGATGAAATATGCCCGGGATGCGCTCTTTTACGTCGCTTGGTTTGTGCGATGTCGAACTCTTTCGGCTCTATAGCCCACTTCTCCCGGCCTTCCAGAGGTTTACGGTTTTATGTAGTATTTGTTTCCTTCGGATATTCGATTAGGACCGACGGTATGAGCTTGGAAGTAAGGTCGAGAGTTTTAGGATGTAGTTACCAACGCCCAGTCAGCTTCTCCATCTTAGGATACCTGCCTCTACTCCCCTTAGGCTGGTTGTAATAGTAAGTGGTACATTTGCACTCACGTCGATTCTCGACGGATGGCACTAGTTGAGAAGTTTGAAACAACCAGGTAAAGAGTGAGGAGTTCTCCCTCGGAAGGGCTTACTAGAACGAGGGGAGAGCTCAGGTAGGTTTTGAGTGCCGTGAATGCCTCCTTTAAGTGTGCATCTCACTAGAAGGGCTTTGAACTGAAGAAAGGTGGCATTTGTCGCGTTGGCCTTAAGACTGAGCGGCTCGTGGTTATTCTCCATTTGTCGGGCGTTGAATGTCATAATGTTTGGAGCGGCATATCGAGCACGACCATGACCACTTAGTGAAATATCTTTACCAAACTAAGCATCCTACCAAAAAATAAAGTCATCGATAGGATAACTTCACTATCCGTATGGATCTTAACAAAATTGATGCGTAAAACAGGAGAAATTATAATTGTAACATCAATTTAAAAAATATCCTACATGCTCAAACTCTAAGGAGGCAAGTTCTTAAGCATTTAATATTTCTTAATTTTATCCAAATGCAAGAAAATAATTTTATTCATAACATGATGCTATAAATAATCTCAAATAGCATAAACATAAATTGCAAAACCAATATGTGAAAAAAAAAAAACATTTAAATTATTGCAAAATTGGGTAAAACGAAAAATTCCGAAAACAAATTTATTACTTAATGAGATAGAAAACTAAATAGGGGGAAAAACATAAAATCTGGCTTCGAAAAATACCCCATGAAAAATCCCAGAAAGAAACATGAAAGTAATAAACGTAATATTTTATTTCACACCTTGTTTAATTATCTGCAAAATATCAAAAAACAAATAAAACTACCGTTTCATATCCCAACAATCAATTGATCAAAAGAATAAATAAAAAATAAAAGGAGTTTAATATGTTCCTCTAAGATTTGCCAAAAAATCATATAAAACAAACAACAAAATTTATGATTCAACAACCTCATGATTTGGATTTAATAATATCAATAATATATATATATATATATATATATATATATATATATATATATATATATATATATATATATATATATATATATATATATATATATATATATATATATATATATATATTTTATTTCACATAGATTTTGTTCTGATGATTGCCTTGAGAATATTAGAATTGCAATGACATTCATGATTGCCAATGACGGTCATGATTGATCTTCTTATGGTTTCGAAATCGGCAAAAAAAAAAATGAATAGTTTTCGAAAAATACAAAGAAAATAAATTTGACAGCTTCAAAGTTAATTAAAGTTGTTATGATACCAATTGCTAGATTGTTTTATCAAATCAGCCAATAATACATTGCAAGATCGAAATTTTATTATACAATGAAGCATGTCATTGATGGTAGATATAAAGAAAACATACATGTCATGGATTCGGAATTGTTGGCTGCAATAATACATTTTGACGTTTGTCATTATTTGATCCATATTCAACCTTAGCTTTTTTTTTTTTTATCTCATCCCCTGCAAATTTGGGAGACTAATGGCAACCAACAATCCCGGATCCATGACAACAGGTATATTTTCTTTCTATCTACCATCAATAACATGCTTCATTGTATAAATAAAGTTTCAATCTTGCAATGTATTATTAGTTAATTTGATAAAACAATATAGTATTTTAGCGATTTAGATTCAATATTCTATCGATGTATTGTTAGTATGAATCCATAAAATTATTTCTCTTTTCAAAAAAAAAAAAAAAACAACTAGAAAGGTTAATAGAACAACTATCCTTCACTTAAAATATTTTTTCATATTTTATTATGTTAATTTCACTTAGATTGTGTTTGGCATATTGGAATGAGGAATGAGAATCAAGAATTCATTTCCATTATTATTTCGCATGGAATGGAATCAATAATTTGATTCAATTCCTGATATTGGGATTAGTTTATGAATCTTACATGAGAATGATTGTTTATTTCCATTCGATAATACTAGGAATTTGAATAAAAATGATACAAATTGACAATATTACCATATCACATGTGTAAAACTCGTGAAAAAATTAAATTTAAAATTTTCAGAAAAATAGCAAAACGGTAATTTGTCAGAATAGTCCCGGAGGAAAAGCTGTGATTTTTCTAGATCTCGGATGACGAAACGGATTACATCGTTGAAATCGTCTTGTGAAATCTAGCTACCCAATCGAATTTCGTTGGATTACAAGACAATCGGAATTTCACGTATTTCGAGGCATCGAGTGTCGGGTGACACATGGCAAGCCATGTGTTAAAGTGCATGTCTTTACAAGACACATGGCAAGCCATGTGTGTGACACATAGCAAACCATGTGTCACCTTGCATGCAATGTCAAATTGTGTATAAATAGGAAGTGCTCGTAGATGAAGGAAGGAGCAGGAACGAAAAAGAGAAAGGGATGAAAGAAGAGAAAAAGAAAGAAGAAAAGAGAAGAAAAATAAGGAAAAAGAAAAGGAAGAGAGGGAAAGGAAAGAGGAAAAGGAAGGAGTGTCGCGCAGTGAGCAGGCTCGGACGGCGAAGAACCCGGAACTGCGTTACAAGAGGTAGGTTTCCTCCTACTCCGGTTATTTTATACCTAGGGGCCACATAATGGCCTAACGGTTTCGCCCCATTTCAGGGCGAATTTAAGATGTGTGTGGTTTGGTTATTGTTGTGTGACAGTCAAAGACCGGTTTCACGGGGTTTTGAGACTGTCCAAGATCGAATACTATGTTCCGGGACGACAAAATCCTAAGTAGAATGGCAAACAAGGGTGTGCCCAAATTTTCGCACACCCTTGTGAATCAACCGCTTCAACTTCGGACAGCCATAACTTTCTCGTCCGAACTTCAATTCGCGCTTTCTTGGACTCTACGGAAAGCTCGTTGAGTCTAGAATTTTATAAGATGAAGTGATCAGCCAAACCATGGATTGAACATTAGGTTGGGCCATGGACAGTTGAGGAATGGTCTGTTCTAGTTTCCGGAACTTCTGTTTTCGGAACCGGTTTGTATCTTAAATGCTTGGGGTTACGTATGGCTTGAGTAGGGAATTGCATGTTGGATGTTTTTTGTGGTATTTTCAGAAGATGGACTTTTTGGACTAAGTCCATATTATTTTCGAGGCCAAGTATGGCCGGGAATGGCTAATTTGTGTTATTGTTGTAAATTGAATAACGTGCTGAATATGTGAAATTATGTGATATATGTGTGATAAAAATGGATATAATTATATGTATTAAATATAATGTATCCATGACACTTGACATGTAGTGTAATAGATATGTTGCACGTGACACGTAGCGTACATGTAGGCATGAAATGCCATGTAATGACATTTACATTACATTTATGCACAGGACATCACATCGAGTCGGGTGTGAGGTATGGTTGGGGTCGACATTGTGTTTAGTGTTCGAAAATATGGTAAATTGACACTGTGTTTGGTGTTCGATGTATGTCGTGAAAACATGGTAAATCGACACTGTGTTGGTGTTCGATGTATGTCGTGAGGACATAGTTAATCGACACTATGTTTGGTGTTCGATGGTGAGCTCAGTAAAATGGGACAACGTCCAAATTGAGGCTCACGGTTGCATGGCATGAAAAGTATGTGTGTAAATGGGTGAAGCAAGTAGGATAGACACCCCCTCAGGTGAAAAACCTAGTATATGGTTTAGACATGAAACCGTCGATGAAAGCCCATAAAAAATGTTGTATAAACGTCATGCGTCCACAGTAGTTAGAACAGAAATCGATTCTTACGAATGCATAACACACAGTGCTTGGTAAGGAAATAAGTAGGCATTGGAGGCATCCAATGTGCCTAGAATTACAAAACAAAAAGCTTTTATTTTGGAAAAAGGGTCAGGGGTGGGACTCCCTTGACAGTTTTTCACACTTGGCATATGCAGTTGTGAGGGAGTCAGTGAGGACTCAAGTGTGAGGGAGTCCTGAGGGGCATACTGCATTCACAACATGTAGACATTCAGGTACATCATAGTATAGGTACTTGAATGCGTGTGATTGTAAGTATTGGCATTGCATGTTGCACTTAGGTGGGGAGTGTAGAACCCCGAAAAATTTAAAATTTTCTAAAAGTATAAAATTAAATAATAAATTGCTGAAATAGCTTAGGGAAGCCTAGAAAATTCCCTATAGCTCGGATGACAATGATTTGTCTTTACATTGAAAGTCGGAGTCTCCTGTAGTAACTCGAGAAAAGTTTGTTGAATTCCTAGGTAGTGGGAATTCTTTTTATGAATTTTGAGTTATGTCTAGTAACCCCAAGAATGAGATTTTCTTAAAAATCTCGAGAGTTAGGAAAGGACTTGAGTTAAGTTCATTTAAAATAGATGGCGAGACGAAAATAAGTGTTTCGGGACATAAAACAAACCAGACGGAGTAGTGGATGCATGGCCTTAGTGGGCCCCACGTCCGACTTAAACTTAAAAAAGAAAAGAGAAGAGAAAATCATATTTTTCTCCCCATTTTTGGGCAATTACGGCAGTGGGCGTGAGAGAGTGAGAGGGAAGAGAAAACTTCCTCCTTCTCTCTACAATCTACAAAGATCGGGTGGTCGGAATCCGTCGAGCCAAGATTTAAATTTCATCTACTCGACGAGAGCTACGCGTGGATACTGACAACACATAGTTTCACCGAATATTTCGGGTTTGGAGAAGAAAATCTAGTGAGAAAAGCTCTACCTTCTCTCTAAGATTTAAGGCGATCGGTGGCTCGGTTTCCGTTGGGTTAAGACTTAAAGTCGGAGTACTCGTCGAGGGCAACTCGTGGACACCGAAATCAAGAATTTTCGTCGAAGATTCGAGTGGAATTTCGGGAAGGCCGTGGGTCTCGGGTCTTCAGGACTCCAAAAAGTTTCATCTTCGCTCCAAGAGGTATGGATTTTCTCCTACTCTGGTTATTCTTACTTAAGGGTCATTCAATGGTGGGTAGTGGTTCGACCCAGTGGTAGGGGAATTTGGTTTAGAGGACATTTGGCTTCATTCCTACCCATTTTGAGGCCCGTTTATGATTAGATTTAGGGTGATTAAATGCTCGGTTCAAAGGGTGTTTTGGGTGATTTATGGCGAATCCATTTTTGGTAGATTTCTGTTTGGTGTGTGTGGACTAACTTTGGGTATCTTGTGAATTTGTTTTACGGTATGTTTGTGACGCGTGGTGGCTGTTTTGCGACTGGTTTGTGGCTGGTTTTACGAGGCAAGGTTTATGGCCCCATTGTAGCATGTTTACAACCATGTATGGAAATTTGCTTGTTGTCTTGATTTTGTGGGATGTTCATGTATGTGTGCAATTATATTGACTTTGAATGAGCGATGTATGGAAATTATAAGTGTGTGACATGATATAGAAATGCAACGATTGCATTCGGTGCATTATGCACGGGACATTTTTGGGGGTTGTGGGAAGGGTGCCCACTGTTTGGGGGCGACACAACATCCGATTTTGGGGCTGATTTTCAATTATAAATAAGGATTTGGGAGTAGTATCTTTCAAGGAAGTGTAGCCCATATGAGAACTGATGTTAGGCTTTTGAATCACCTAAATCGGACCCTATGGCTTCAGGTGCGGTCAGTTTTGCAGGACCATGCTTGTTTTGGCCAAACTCTTTGTTCAGGTTTTGGGACTGATTTCGATTGGGAAAATGAGGATTTAGGCTAGTATCCTTCAAAGAAATTGGCTCTATGTGAGAACGAAGTTGGGATTTTAAATCACCCAAATCGGACCTCACATAACTCAAGTTATAGTCCGGGATCATTGTGTTCGAAAGGTTATGTGTTTAATCCTTAGTTTCGGGGAATTTGTCGTATGCCTTGAAAATGTGCTTGAGATGAGTTTTGTGCCGCATTTATGGCCTATTTAGCGTTCCATATTGGGACGGGTTGATAGCCAGGTGAATGGGACACTTCCAAGATGAAATTGGGTGAAAAATAGCACAAAAGGGAGCATTGGGACCTCTAGCACGCTATAGCGTAGGACATGTTTGGTATTTTCCTGTTTGTTTGCCTCCAACTTCGGATGGCTATAAATTTCTCATCCGAGCTCCGATTCATGTATTCTTGGATTCTATGGAAAGATCTTGGAGTCTAGAATCTGACCACATGATTTTCAATGACAATTGGTGCTCACATCCTTGTTGAAAAAAATTGATTGTTACAACAAGTGTGCTAATTGTTGGTTGTGTGGATGTGAGGAGTTGTGTGCTAAAGTGGTCATTACATGGCATGTTGTAGGCTAGTTTATGGGCATTATGTGCCATGATGTAGCCTAGGGATTTGAGTATGACATTACTTGTCTAAGTAGTAGTTTGAATGATGTTGATGCATGCTTGTTTGATGTGTTGACATGAATGTGATAAATGTTAGTATGACTACATGTATATTAACGTTTAATGAATGTATGGACTTTTGTGTGCATTAGACATGAGTGTCCATGGTACACGGTGTAGTGTATAGTATAGGGTGTCCATATAGAGATCTTTATACATTGGGCATGACTTAGAGTGCAATAAGCCTGATTGCATTACATTAGTCTTAAGTATCGCATGAAATGGGTGTGAGTGCATGGGAAAATTAGCATTGTGTTTAGTGTTGATGTTGGTTTCGGTCTAGGGACAAAGTCCTAAAAGGTCGCATGAATGATCAGAGGTTGCCTAACATAGCTTTTAAACAAAGTGGTTTTATCGGAGTATGTCCACTAATTTATATCGAAGGGTTGTCCACATAATTATTATTGGAGTATGTCCACTACAATATATCAAAGGGTTGTCCACATAATTATTATCAGAGTATGTCCAATAATATATGTCGGAGGGTTGTCCACATAATTATTTGTCGAAGTATGTCCTAAAGTTTATCGGGTTGTCCACAAAAATAAAACAAATATCTTTGTTTGAAAATAGTTCTTCATACATGGCATATTGCATGTTGAGAGTAGTCGGCGAGGACTTGATACAGGGATCATGAGGAGTAGCATCTCATTCATGTCATGTAGATTCCATTCTAGGATTGACATAATCGTGATTGGAATGTGTTTGTGGCATGACCATTGCATGTGCACTTAGGTGGGGAGTAGCCCTTGTAGGATTTCACTCTACTGGGCATTGCTCACCCAGTCATGGGACCCCCCTTTCAGGTACAGGAGATATGTTGGGAGATGGCGCTCACTAGAGGCCGATAATGAGAAGAAAGCCGGATTGTGGCTTTGATTTATATTTGGAAAACATGTATTAGAATTCTTAATTTTGATATATGTTTTGTATAAGAGTGGTGTATATTTAAACTTTTATGGACTATGGTCCTATAGTCATGTGCTTATATGTTTTAGTATGGATAAATGGGCCCTATGTGGCCATTTTTACTCGTATGTGGACCCGGTGTGGTCGTTGTATAATATTGGGACAGGTTGCTATGTGATTGCACAAGTTGCATTTTGGGTGGGAACTCCTAGTACAAAGGGACTACGCGATTTCATTAAATCCACGGGTCGGGAAAAGGGACTCAATGGTGTGGTGTCGGGTTATCCAACATCCACGAATCTTCTGCGGGTTGACGGGTTGTCAACGGACCCCCGGGATTTAGGGAGTCACAGGGAGTAACCTTGGTAGGAGATATATCTACTGGGCTTTGCTCACCCCTTCGTGGCCGTGAGTACGAAAAAGGTCGGGTTGTGGCCTTGAGAAGTATTTTTATAAAATATATTAGAACAATCTAGTTTTAATATGCTTTGGCATGTAAAAGAGTTGTACATCAAACTCTTGTACAATATTATAAGAATTTGTATACTTGTAAGAAAAATATATAGAAAGGTGACCATGAATATTCCGGGGGTTAACGAGTTGTCAACCGGACCCCTGAATTTTGGAGTGTCACAACATGGTATCTGAGTATACGGACCCCGGGTTTTAGGGTGTCACAGCTTAGTATCAGAGCCTAAATTTGAGATTACCTAGGGCCTGATGGGCATAGCCCTAATTAGTAACAGAGTATAAGGTTTGCGATTACTAGGGCCTGAAGGGCATAGTCCTGATACCAACTTATCACAGCTGCTCGGTATCAGAGTTTAGGTACATGATTACCTAGGAGCTCGGGTGGGGTTATCCACCGGTGTTTTTTGGATACCGGCTTGTCATAGCCAGGTATCGAGAGATAGGTATACGAATACTTAGGATTAGTGGACATGGGTTTAGAACATGGCATGGTATGCATTAATTTATTTTTTTTGTTCTGATATGTTCCACGGGAGATGTTGTGTTTGTATAGAGGACACTAGGGTTAGAAAACATAACCTTAGGGGTTCAGAAAACCAATGAGCATGATTATGCAGGATTTATTAGTATTTAGCATTATTCATCACTAATATGATAATTGGAAAGAGAGGAATTTCAATTTGCTATCTTAACATGTGTAGATGGCAAGTCGAGGGCATGGACGTAGAGGTTGTCACGGGCGATAGTAACCATGCTTTGGCTTTGATGGCGGGCATTTGTGTGGAGCGATGGGCGTTGCATTTACCACCATTACTTTATCTTGGTACGTTTGGTAGTCGAGGGGAGGGCTGAGTAACCTTCAGAGATTTAAGGCGCATCATTCTCCGACATTTATGGGATGAGGGGACCCGATGGTGACCGACCATGGGTTTCAGCAGATAGAAAAGGTGTTGGAGGCTATGGAGATCACCTCCGACACTACACGGATCCGACTAGCAGCATTCCAGCTAGAGGGTGAGTCCCAGGTGTGGTGGGATTAGGTGAAGACCTCTAAAAATTTGGAGGCAATGACATGGGGAGATTTCCGAGAGCTCTTCATGAGCAACTTCTTCTCGGCATCCGCTCGGCATGCTAAGGCTCGAGAGTTTCTAGAGCTGAAACAGGGAGCCATGACAGTTATGGAATACATGGCTAAGTTCACAGAGCTAGCACGTTTCAGGGATGATTATGTGGCCACAGATCCAAGGTCAGAAAATTTGAGGACGGTCTGAAATTGTCCATCTGAGGCAAGATTGTGGGATTTCTCCTACAAGACATGGACTTTATGGTCAAGACAGCTATGGCCATATAGAGGGAGATAGATGATGCACGGAGCATCCGAGATGTGGGTGCCAGTGAGAAAAGGAAGGAGAGTCACTATTCTTCTAGCTCGGGAAATAAGTGGAGGACACGTTTCCCGCGAGGACATTCAGCACGGTGCGACTATCGAGGCGAGAGGCGAGGCCGGGCGAAGTGCCATTTAGGTAGGGCCGATGTCACCAGCCTGAACATAGGAAGCGGGATTGCCTTGAGGTGGAAGTCCCGGGGATATAGGACACGCGGATCTGAACATCGGTGGGACGAGGCAGGTCACAGTTTGTTCCTTCTCACCCGGTATGGAGTAAGAGGAACCCGATTTCAATCGAGGTACCCTTTGAAGCACCTTCGGAAGCCTAGACAGGCCAAAGGGGCTATAGTATGGGTCGAGGTCAAGGACAGGGATCATAGGCCAAGACTTCGGGGACCTAAGGGCGTATCTACGCAATTGTACCACAGGCTAAGTGTGCAGATCAGTTGGATATGCAGGGTACGTTTCTACTCTTGCACTTGTTGACTAGAGTATTGTTTAAATTCAGATGCATCATATTCATTATTATTGCATCTTGTGTGATAGATTTGGGTTTGGAGGTTGAGACCTCTAGAAAATCCGTTGTTATGAGTCTCCCCTAGAAACTAGGGTGAGGGTTGACTGGATACGTTGGAATTGTGAGTGAGAGATCTTTGGGCCTCTACTCACGGTGGACCAAAGGATCATGAATAGGTCTAAGGTTGATCACTACTAGAAAAATTGATTTTAGCTACTACAAAAAAGTAGTAGCTAAACTATTTATTTTAGTAGCTAAATATCTTTAGCTATAGCCGGCTACTATAGGACATATTGGCAAAATTCCTTGTAGCTAAGCTAATTTTAGCTACTAGTAGTAGCTATTAGCTCTTTGCTTTAGCTACTACAAAATGTCATAACTAATTAACTACTAAAAATAATATTAGCTAAAATGAAAATGTATTAGCTAATTTAGGTAAAGGAGGAGACTATATAGCTACTACTTAGCTACGATGCAGTAATGGGTAAATAGCTACCAACAATAGTAGTAGTTAATGTAAAGAATTTAATAGCTAACATAGTGAATATGGCGATTTTTTATAGCTACTAATTAGCTACTCACAATAATAGTAGCTATAATTGAGAATACAATAGTTTACTAAAACAATATATAACTACTACTTAGCTACTACATGACGTAGTAGCTATTTAGTGACTGAATTAGGTAGCAGCTATTTGGCGAATAATTTTTGTGTAATAGTTATGTAATATAGCTATTTATCTTGAATTAGTAGCTAAATAGGCCCAATAGCTGGTGGTGACTAAACTAAAAGGTAGTGGCAATTTTATAATTAAATTAATTATTAAATTATTAGAACCTTAAAACAAATAATAAAAAAATTAAAGTAAATAAAAATTATAAAAATTAGCAAAAACTAACGTCCACCAAATAACATAAACCAAAATAATGTGTACTAAATCCCATGTTCTAGATAACTATACAATAGACCAAAAAAGTTCAACAACAGGAATGTTCACATATCACAGATTGGGGGATCATTTGTGGTGGGGTCATTTGTAGGGGGGTCATCCACATATGGAGTTGTAGCTGATGAGGAGACTGTGTCGGTGAGTACTAAAGCCTCAGTAAAGCCTTAACCTCATCAAGTTGATCTTGTAGCACTTTAACCTTAGTATCCACTTCCTCTCGTACCTCTTGTCTAACCTCGTCCTTGAGCTGCTCACGTAGCTCAAGATCATTCTTGAATGAGCATGCAGTGGAATGGTAAGATGGGCCACTCGTGTATGCGAAAGATTGGTCCCTTTGTCCGTGCTTATATGAGTCGTGGCGTTTTATCGGCTACCCGCGGCTTCGTAAGTATCTTTTGCATCTTCGTCGATAGATCTTTGTGTTCTCTCACGAACCTTTATCTTTTTGTACCATCCGTTGCATTCTTGATGCGGCTTCCTCTGAAATTTGAATAGATATTAGGACAATATATGAATGTATAATAAAAAAAAGCGAATTAATATAATATACTTTTAATTTATTTACCTAGGTTAGCGAGCCCTCTCATCAACCCATAGCAGTGGTCTTAGAAGTGTGCGATTGTTGATGGATTTGGATAAGGAGATGGTTTCTTTGGGTCTCTTTCTCTTATATAGAAATATTAGTAAAATTAGAAGATATATTTGTTAAGATCTTACAAATCAAAATAAATTAAAGTAAATTCTAAGTACCCACAATCCTCCCCAACATGCTTTCGAAATGAAATGGGAACCCCGGTGTGTCTTGAAAGGTCTGTGCACAGTCGGCCTTCTCGGTTCGCTTGATTCGAGACATTCGTTCGAGTGGGCCCGAGCTACGAATTACCCCATACTTCATTCCACCTTGCGCGGATGGACTCAAAGTAGCATGCATAGATTACTCACGTATTTCCTCCCGGCTTATTCAAATTATACGTATACCTAGACTTGTGACACCTCCCGAGTTGCTTTGATGATACCCTCCATCTCGACATCCCATGAGAAATATTTCTGAAAAAAAAGTTAATAGTTACCTCATATAAGTACAGAAATAAATGTTAAATAATTAATAATGATATTTCCTAAGGAAATTTCGACCAGAGTTTCCTACGTACTAGCGACAATCAACCTACTAAAGCGAACATTTTTAAGTACTTGTAATATAATACAAGACACTTATGTGCTCTCGACTAATCCAACAACATCTCAGCCCGACAAACACATCACTTCATATATTCAATTTGTCGTATAAACATTTTACATATAAAGACTATAAGTGAATGAGTTATACCTTGAACTCTTCCCGATAAAAAGCATTTTTATCTCTTTTGTGATGGTGCTCCATTTATACCCTTCAATGTCAACCCGCTCCTTGAAAATGGAGGTGATGCGAGACGCGCATCGGTAAGACTCGACAAACCTAAAAGCATGCAAATATCAATTTTCACACATAAATTTTTTTTAAGAACAATAATCTAAAATATTTCAATATATTATGTTCACTTACCTCCCATTCTCCACAATCAACTGAGTCCTACCAGATCTTTGAGGTCACAGAAGTGTAGACATGAGTCGATGGTATAGACATTGGTAGTGACGGCGTGGCGGCGGCTTGTCGATGAAGTCAGATGCACAGAAGATGATTAAAGTAGATGGCCGTATGGAGGTATGCAATTCCTCGAGTGGAGTGGTACTAGCTAGACCTTCTGCATGGGATAGTGTACCCCCGCGACGTCCACCACGTCCTCTACCACGACCTCCCCCTTCATTTGATCCTTGACCTCGCATGTCTGCAGTAGAATATATAAACATGTTAGTACAAGTTTATGAAATAAATAAATAAATAAAACATATGTGAAAAATTATGAACATGATGTAAATCACAGACTAATCATTATCGCTATCATCTAGTTCTTGAATCAAATCCCATTCAGTTCAAGTCTACATTTCATTCTCCATTTCCAGTTTAGGCTACGGGTCCGATTTGTATTCTTTGCTCCATCGGGATCGGCAAAGACATTAGTTCCTCCAGAGACACCCTCTATTGTATGAAATTGTATAGCATCCTCTTGGAATGGTTGGGCTTCAGGTGGTGGATAAATTATTCCAGATGATTGAGGAATTTCCACAACAGCCCGCACTTTTATTTTATTAACAACCCACCAATCGGCTCTATCGCATCTCAAGCTAGGATATGGACAATAATACACCTGAGTTGCTTGTTGAGCCAAAACAAAAGGTTCATACTTGTTAAATCTACGTCGGTGGTTTACCTCTACAATGTTATATTTAGGATGAACCCTTGTCGGGTATATTCGGTGTTGGATCAAACCATTTCACACTTGAACAATCTTGTTAGGCTTGATTGGCCAGCCGGGATATTCCCGACTCTACAACTTCTGAGAGTTGACCATAGTAGTCATTCTCATGATGATCCGCTATGGATTAAGACGCCCTTTGTCACCCGGATGCCACTATTCATTGTGCATCTTACGGTTCCATGTCCCGGTAGTGGAATTTATATCCATTTACAAAATACCACGGATATGTTCTTCTACGAGTCCTCGAAAATTAGTTTAGCAGATCCTTGAGTTGTGTGTTCATGATATTATTTGAAGGATTGTTCACCCCTATATAAAACATAGTGAATATAGTTTAATATAAGTATGGAATATATATATATATATATGAAGGTAATTTTTAAAGTGGCATACTACCATTACTTACATATGTATTGAACCAAGAGGCGAATTCCTTTTCTAGTAGTGCATCTATTTCGGTATCAGTTATGTCCACTCGACTTTTGCATAGCTCATCAGTATAAATCCTTATAAACCAAATAATTTAATTAGTCATATTATGGATAACTACATAAAAAAAAAATGCAAAAGTTGATTAGTTACACACATTATCTAATCAACAAGGAATACTTACTTATTATATGGATCCACTTCTAAGCAATTCAACATTATATAGGCGTGTGCAGCATGAAACTCTTCGAATGATAGTTGCCTCGATGTGGCCTGTCCAAATGCTCGTCCAGGATATTTGAAAATAGACAATGTCTCATCGTTTTCCTCCCAATTCTCTCCTGAGCATCATTATTTGAGCTACCCTTCGATTGCCTTGTGTGCTTCATGCTCCTCGAAATGAGTATGAACAAAATAATATGGCTTCTTCAACTAAATAGGCATTGCATATTGAACCTTCAGCACGTGCCTTATTTTTTCACATTATTTTTAGCTTCACGAAAGTACCTACATTATAGGTCTTGATTGGTCATTTATAAGTGAAAAGTAAGTAATCATAATAACGAAAGAATTACCTTTCGAAAGGATACATCCACTGGAGTATTGCCAGCAGCCCGACAAGTCGCTTCATGAGGCAAGTGTACGGGCAAATGCTCCATCGAGTCAAAGAAGCTAGGAGGGAATATGCGCTCAAGTTTACACAGAATAACTGGGATCTCTTCCTCTAGTCGAGCCATGTCATCATTTTTGATAATTGTAGAAGTTAGATCCTTGAAAAACATGCTTAACTCTGTTAGTGCCTTCCACACATTCTGTGGCAACAATTCCACTTGAAGCGATTGGCAGCGACCTACGCATGAAAACATGACAATCATGGCTCTTCATCCCAACAACTTAGCTTTTACGTATCACTATCAGGCAAATTTGATGCATATCCATCTGGGTATCTTAGATTTTTAACCCATTCACATAACACCTGTTTTCCGATCTTATCAAGCGTGTAGCAAGCTTTAGGGTACTTGGTCATTCCCTCTGCTTTCTCCAACTCCGGGCGTCGACAGTACTCATTCAACTCTTGTCTAGACTTAGAGGTGTCTTTAGTTTGCCGGCACATTCATAGCGTATTAAGCACGTTATCAAGACATTTTCTCAATGTGCATGACATCTAGTTATGTCGAATAGTAGCGTGCTCAATATGGCAAATCCCAAAGATGCTCCTCTTCTTTCCCATCCATGAGCTTTACATATTAGATCATTAATATCGGAGGCTCAACTTCAGTTACCTTTTTTCAATCAAGGTTAGTAATTAGGTGTAAAATTTCATTTCCACTCAATATAGGAGGTGTCGTGGCTATTACCATCATATTTTTACGAAAAGCATATCTATTCCTTCGAAATATGTGATGCAGAGGTAAAAACTTACGGTGGGTGTCAAACCAAGATTGCTTTCCACTCTTTGAAAGTGTGAATGCCTCTGAGTGACCCATGCAATACGGACATGCCAATCGACCAGCTGTGCTCCACCCTGACAACATTGCATAACCAGGGAAGTCACTGATGGTCCACATTAATGCCGCTCTTAACTGGAAATTTTGTTTCGTTGAAATGTCATATGCTAAAATTCCAACATCATAACTCTTTTGCTTCGGTATAAGTGGGTGCAAAAAAACATCTAACCGTTTTGGATTCCTGGGACTGCACCATACGATTAGAAACATAGATGTCTCTTTCATACAACCATGGCGGTAAATTATAAACAGTTAAAATCACCGGCCATGATGAATATTGTTATCTGGCTTGCCCGAATGGTTGGAACCCATCGATTACCACGGCCCTAGTCTCACATTCTATTCTCCAAGCGCAAAATCGGGGTGTCTTTGTGTTAATGCTTCAAGCAATGGAATCAGAGCAATGCTGCATTTCTCCTTCTACAACCTCGTGCTCCGCATGCCACCTCATATCATTAGTGGTAGCCTTCAAAGCATACAACCTTAGTAGTCGAGGAGACAAAGGAAAGTAGTACATTTTCTTGTAAGGTACATTTGTTTTTCTTCTTGTATTTGTTTCCGCTCAAGTCAGTCTCTTGTATCGTTGATGGCCACAAATCTTACAAATTGTGAGATCATTGTCTTCTCCCCGAGCAACATCTGACCATTGTTAATGATAAGATCTTCTATATTGATGGCTTCAAACCTCAACAACCTTGCAGCGCGTAAGTTCTCGGTACACGATTCTCATGCGGTGCAACCTCCTTTATCAATTGAGCAATATCATCAAACTCCTTTGAGACATGTGAATTAATTACGCCTTCATATTCAACATTCTAGCAACCAATGATAGGCTGCGAATGTCTTTAGCTTAGCAAGACCCACAATTCTTTATTCTGACACTTAGCATGTCAAAAAACCTGTGCTTACGGATTGGGAGGTTCATGCGATATTTCATTAGGATTGAAATCGGGGCCGGCATCCATAACCATATGGTATGCATTTTCAATTGTCTCGAATAACAGTTGGGCATCACAGAATTATGAATTGAATGCGGTTCCCATTTCCCCTATCTTGCCCAAACATACCGTATAAAGTCATTCTTCATTAAGTAATACTTTACATTATCAATTTGATGATAACTACGGTTTCGGCACTTCGTAAGTGTACATGGACACTTTATCTTGTTACCATCCATCCATTCGGGTTTACTACATGCGAATTCTATAAATTCCTCCAAACCAACCAAAAACTCTGGGTTTAAGAGACCATTTATGAGCCTAGAATACATCGACTTCCGATTTGAAGCCATTTAAATGTTGAGCTTGACAATTGTAGACAACATGAGGAATAAGAACAAGAGTATATTTGTTGAACTTCTTAAATGTGGCCTACAAACAAAACAAAAGCAAACACAAAGAACTTCTTAAAAAAACAAAAACCCAGGGTTATGATTATGTGAATAAGAAAAATATACAAGAAAATAAAGGAAAAGAAAAACAAATCACTACAAAAAAGATAAAATACTTGTTCATTTATGGTTTTACCATATTTCTCATAAATTCACTTCACTATAAATAGCACTCAATTATTTTCCAAAAAAAAAAAAAACCATAACTTGAATTTTAGAGAAACCTTTTTGGCAGTGGAGAGATGAATACAACTCAGAAAAAGCTGGAAGTCAGAAGGGAAAACAAATATGTGTTTCTCTGTCTAACATAAAGGAAAATGAATCATGTATTTGGACCAAAAAAATGGATAGACATAAAATACATAAAAACATGTTAAATTATGTTTGTTTCAAACGGAAAAGAAAGCATCCACCACTGAAAACATTTTTAATTGCACACCGAGTGGTGGTCCTCCTCTCCTCGCTCCTTACAAAGTAGTTGCACAGTAAAATCACAACATTTTATTTTGGGAAACTTGTTTCAGGTCATTGATTAAAAAATAATCATAGAAAAGCATAATGAATGTAAAATATATGATTCTTTTCATAGAAAATAATTAGTTTTCAGATATAATTACGAAACATCCGAATTGGCCCATAATACCTTAGGCCCAATCTGAGGTAAAAACGAGAGCTATCGATCTGTCCCAATAAGAAAAATTGTTGGAAGTAAGTATTGAAAGTTATCTCACTTTCATTTTCTCATCGGGTAAAGACTAAAATAATCAATCACGCCTCCACATATTATCTGTTGTTTCATCTTTTCATAGCATGGTATGATTTAAATGTCTCTTTTCCCTCTCCCGACATACGGACATTTTCCTTTTTTATCCTCTCCTTTGTATCCCAGCTTGTCGAGGCAGCGTCGTTTCACGCCCGGCAATAGGTGATAGTATGCACTCCATTGGGGCCCAACAAGGAAACCCACGGGGGTTAAAAGCCAAATAAGTAAGGACCAGGCCCATAGTTTAATAAGTAGATCCAATTTTTTTATCTCGAGGCCCACATAGGATTTCTTCATGAGAGGAGGACAACTAGCGCATGCCCGTAAATACCAAGCCCAAAATAAATATTTTCATATATTAGAGACCATTACAGCTAGTTTGGGCTCCACCAAAGATTTCTTGGGCCAGTATTTGTTTCACCAGCTAGATGGGCCACCGGTTCTTTCTTGGAACTTTGATGGCCCCTACGAACCTCTACGGCAAATCATACATCCTATTCAACGAAAATTTCTATGTAATCCTGTAAAACATGGAGTGAATTTTTTTAGTTCCAAATTTCCTTATGAATTGATGAAATAAGAGTTGAACCCATCTTCAATTTGACCGGATGATTTAGTATATTTGCTAATCAATAGGAAAATTTTACAATTTTGATCGCCAAAGTTTCATGATAGTGGCATAGTTCATGTTCCTCTTTCCTCACTATCCTAAGGCTATGTTTGGTTCCTGAGAATTTAAAGGGAAATGCAAGGGAAAGAAAATATAAAGGAAAAATTGAATAGAAAGAAAAAAAAAAGGAGAATAAAATAGAATTAAGTTCAAGATATTATTTTTATTTGTTACTTTAAACCTATATTATTTATCTTAACTAATCAATATAAAAATGATATTGTAACTATCGACTCTTTACCGATGTTTGATTAGGTTTTGATATCATTTGTAATGTCCCCAACTCTTTTATTTGTATCAGCTTGACTAATTGGGATTCCTCCTCTATCCAGTTCCCTGTTTCTTTATTTTTCTTGTTGCCTATCTCGTCTTTTCCATTTAATATTTTCATATTATGTAGTTTCGATTAAACACTAATATACAAGTTCAATATTTCAAACTTCTGCAAATCAGGACTGTATCAAACACAAAACAAAAAAGAAGATTCATGCCTTACAAACCCCCGAAACCAGATACAGTGATATCATTGTCAATAAGAACAAATTCCACAAACCTGATAAAAAAACCCCATCAAACCTAAAAATTTCATAACAAAACCTTAGCAGCCAAATTCAAAACCAGCAAGAACGATACAAAAAGATTTGATTCTGATAAGCACCAACAATACAAAACTAGATCAGATATTAACGGTGCAGAAAACATCAAAGCAGGTAGATCTCAGAAGGAAATGTCAAAGGTTGGAGACGAGCATACCTGATCTCTGATACAAAGCGGAATTAGAAAGATGCAAAAACAAAAGGCGAAAACCTTAAAACCGCTATGATTTACCTCAAATCGGTGTTGAAGTTGAGAAGAGAATAAAGGAAGGACCCGGTTGGGTCTCCCAACAAGGAAGAAAGAGAGGGGTTGGTTGGTTGGTTAGTTAGGGTGATGGGTAGAAAGAGAATATAGGGTATTCTAATAAAAAATTAAAATCGAAAAGTGATATTAAATAATAATAAATTATTTTCTTATGTAATGAATTTCCTAGTATATGGGAATAAAGTACTACTTAGAGAAGGAAAGGTTGAGGAAAGGAAATTACTAACAAATAAAATTTGTGTTTTACAAAGCAGTCTATACTTTAAAATTAAAATTATTAAATAAATTTGATTTATAAATTATCTCTTTCAAGAGACCCAAACAAAGTTAAAATCTTATTTGGATAAAATAAAAAAATAAAAAAGTGAGAAAATATAAGAATAACAGAAGAAATAAAACGGAAGGAAGAATCAGATGTGATTATCAATGTAATTATTTGAGCTAAAAATAAATGTAAATTATTAAAATTTCAAAAATGTTGGCATTCACCCGACTTCAAAGATAAGGATATCCCGGCTTCCTCCGCCAAGGGATTATTTTAGGATTACCTCAACCGACTTCGAAATTTCGTAGGATTACCTTTTCGCTCCCGGTTTCTTTAACTTTTTAACTTTTTTGCAACTACTTTTGCAGAATGAAATAGAACCTAAAAAAACAAACTAACCAAAATCAGTTTTCATATATGGATCTCATTGTGTGAAATGCAAAAGAAAATAAAATTTAATTCATTTAAAATATATACACTATATAATGACTAAAAACATGTGAAATAAGAACGGTAATAGATTTTTTTGGTAAAAACTGAAATAATTTATCGTATTTAAAATATTTAGTCACAAGTTTATCAGACTTAAATCAAATAATATATAGCATCTACCGTTAAAATAAGTATAAATAAGGAAAGAGTCCAAATCACTTGAAACTAGAGTATATATATATAATTTTTTTGACTTTTTGTCAGCACTTCTATAGACTAAGCATAATCTTAAATTTCATTTATTTATTTCTAAGCTGTAGCTATGATTTACGCTTTATTTATTCTCGTATGCAAAATATATTAGACAAATGGTAAAATAATTTTTTTTTTAATATGTGTGAATTCTTTGTACAATATTATTCCATCAAATGCCTATCTTACAATTCTGATATATTGATTAATAAATAATAATTTGATTATTAAAGAATAAACACTCACAAAAACCAAAAATACTTAAATATTTAAAGTAAATTAATGAATTAATAATACGATAGTGGCTTGATAAAGGAAAATGAGAGATGGGAGTAATTTAATTTTGTACAACTTTCATAGTGACCACTGCCTAACTCTAATTGATTATGTGGACCCCATATGATTCATTATACTATTATAATTTAAAATTCATTAAATTGTGATTGTCAAACTCTTATATTTTTGTCTCTTAAAATTTTACATTTTGTGATGTGACGTACTTGGAATAGTTAAAAACACCTGGTGTTACTGCCACGATACTTTTTATAACTAATAAATTGATAATATATATATATATATATATATATATATATATATATATATATATATATATATATATACTTTTACCCAACCAATTATTGTAAAGTATGATTTATTTATTTATTTATTTATTTTTCAATGTTATGGCATTGGACCCACCCACCTATGCTTAGAGGTGGCACTAAGTGGGCTTCGCTTAAACCTAATGAGCCAAATTATCTTGCTGGCCACTTAATAATTAATTGGTCTGGAAACCGGGTCACTGGGCCAACAGTATTTTCAAAGCAAAATTCGGCGGTTTGATCGTCGGCCATACCGGCCGGCCGATACCGGTCAATATAATGTCGCCAATTTGACCGGTTTTTTCTACCAGACTTGATCATTCACTAATTTAATTTCGGCCGGATCGGCGAATTTAATTCTCACGGCTTAATCTTTACACCTCACCCATAGCTTCGCCTTCATTAGATCCTTTTGAGGTTCCGCTCTGCCAATCCCTTGGATTCAACGACCTCGCCTTTCACTCTTTCTCTTTCTTTTTTTTTTATATGAAAAATAATAATTTTAAATATTTTCATAACCATGTGTTGGAGTTAGTTTATACATATCTTGATTAATCCTATGGGTATAGGTATGAGGAATATGATTTGATTTAATCGAATCATATTTACCCCTAAAACCTATATAAACTATAGTTAACCTTAATTTTTTTAACTTATAGCATCGTTTAACCAAAAACTAATGTATTATATATATTACATAATATATAATACTAATATTATATATTATATATTACATACATCATATTTTATGAGGAATATGATGTATGTAATAGATTTTTAAAAAAAACCAAGGTCGGACCAATTAAACAACCCTTTAAAGTTGTAATAGATTTTAAAGATACTGTATATAATTTTCAACGTAATTTTTTTTGCATTTTGGATAAAATAAAACCTAGATCTAGAAAATGTGCTCAGAATTTGTACCATACGGCAATTTATCGTTCGCTTCCTTTTTAAGAATTTCAAATTTTCCTGGGATTTACAAACTTAAATATTTTTAGTTTATAAAATTTATTATAAAATGTAAAATTAAATAATCGTATTTAATTCTAATTACTTTATTAAGCATTGATTTGTTATTAAAATAATTTAATATTTATATTTGCCAAACACTTTAAATATTATATTTTTATAGTTGAATTTATCATTTAATTAAATATTAATTTTAAAATTTATAATACTTTTTAAAATTATACCCAATATATGAAATTGACTGATTTTTAAATTTTCTATAATTGATATTTTTTTTATAGAAAGTGCTAAGTAAATCTTTTAAAAGTTGGAATCCAATCATTATAATTAGAGTTATAATTTTGAATTATATTTAAAAGTTATAAATCTTTTTTAAAAATGAAATCTAAAACATATTTTTAAAATTTTATGGGATCAATTTTGAGAATTTACAAATTTAGCTACTATTTAACAATGTGTAGTGAAATTTGTCTGGAATTTATTACAGAGCTACTACTTAACAGCTAAGTTATTATGTTAGCTACTAAATATAGTTAAATCGTAGAGTTAATTGAGCCACTACCAACAACAATGTAGTGGCTATTTAGCTACTAGCGTAACTACTACTTAGTAGCTACGCTTACTTAGTAGCATTGCAATCAAGTAAATGTGTCGTAGTAGCTTATTTAGCTACTAACATCGCAGAAGAAGTTATATAGCAGCCATTTGTAATACTAATAAATATAAGAGCTTACATACAAAGAGCCTCAGCCTACTACATAAATACTACTAAGCAGCCAAATTAGTACGTTAGTTTAATAAGAAGAGCTTTACATAAAGGTCTATTTAAATTACTACTGACAATGTTGTAGCTTATTCAAATCTACTACATAGCCATTGCTTAATAGCCATGGGCCACTCATAATGCTTTTAAATTTCTTCTATATAAGAAATGGCAAGAAGAGCCCATTTGGTGACTAGTCAATAAATCCAATAGCTATATAGCAGCTATTTAGTATCCAAACAAGAGAGCTACGAGTAGCTAAATAGCTACTACATAGCTACTACTTAGTAGCCAATTGGTATGTTAGCTACAAAAATAGAATAAACGTAGCTATTTAGCCATTACATTGTCGGTAAAGAATACTCTACACCACATAAGTTACAACCTAGCAGCTGGGTTTTGGCTTCGTACCATTTTTGCTTGTAACAGTAGTCATGGCCGTAGCTACAGCAATTAACATCAATTTATTAGCTTATGTAGCAGCTATGTA
Organism: Tetrastigma voinierianum; assembly: GCA_016808115.1. Lineage (NCBI taxonomy): Eukaryota > Viridiplantae > Streptophyta > Magnoliopsida > Vitales > Vitaceae > Tetrastigma > Tetrastigma voinierianum. Next base: position 178,092 of record JAEQBH010003240.1, on the reverse strand, counting down.
GCTACTATTTAGCTACCACTATTAGTAGCTAACATCGGTGAAGTTTACACTTTTGCTACTACATAGTAGCTATTTAGTAGCTAAGCCTAACACCGTTATACTAGTAGCTATTTAGGTAGCTATGCAAGAGTTAAATATAGTTACGGATGACAAGATAGCTAGCTTTTAGTAGCTTATTTGTGATTTTCTAGTAGTGGATGTCATCCTTTGAATGGACTGATTGACGGCACATAGTGTTGTCATAAATTGTGATCAAATGAGAGTTATTACATACACATAGGAGAATATTGATATATGATTACCCTTGGAAATTTTGGGACGAAATTCTTTTAAGGGGGTGAGAGGAAACACGCAGAAAATTTTAAATTTAAAATTTTCGTAAAATTCGCAAACTGCACTTCCCGGGAAATAGTCCTGGGAAGATAAGATGAGAGATTTTTTAGATCTCAGAATCGATTTGTGTGGATTACACCGTCAATCGTCTCATAAATCTAATATCCACTTAATTTCATTGGATTCCGAGATAAATGGAATTTCGATTTCGAGGCATCTGGGTCCCCGTGACACATGGTAAGCCATGTGAGTGACACATGGCAGGCCATGGGAGTGACACATGGTAAGCCATGTGTCAAAGTGCATGTCTTTACAAGACACATGGCAAGCCATGTGTGTGACACACCTTGCATGCAATGTCAAATTGTGTATAAATAGGAAGTGTTTGTAGATGAAGGAAGGAGGAGCAGGAAAGGAAAAGAGAAAGGGAGGAAAGGAAAAGAGAAAGAGAGGAAAGAAGAGAAAAAGAAAGAAGAAAATAGAAGAAAAATGAGGAAAAAGAAAAGAAAGAGAGGGAAAGGAAAGAAGAAAATGAAGGAGTGTCGCGCAGCTGAGCGTGACTGACTTCCGCCAAGAACCCGAACTCCGTGCTACAAGAGGTGGTGGCTCTCCACGCTTATTTGACATCTTAGGGGCCACGTAATGGCCAAATGGTTTCACCCCATTTCATGGTGAATTTAAGATGTGTGTGGTTTGGTTATTTATTGTAGACGGCTAAAGACAGTTTCACTCGGGTTCGTGGATCACGAGACCGAACACCGTATTTAACGCAAAATCCCAAGCAGAATGGCAAACAAGGGTGTGCCAAATTTCCTCACACCCTTGTAAATCGACCGCGTCAACTTTGGACGACCATAACTTTCTTGCCCGAACTCCGATTCGCGTGTTCTTAGACTCTACGGAAAGCTTGTTGAATCTAAAATTTTATAAGATGAAGTGCTAAGCCAAACCATGGGCTGGGTCACGGACATTTGAGGAATGGTCCATTCTAGCTCTTAACTTCGCTTTCTAACCCATGTATCCTCAAAATGTCAGCCGCGTGATAGCCCGAGTAGGGAATCAGGTGTTGATGTTTTTGTGAAATTTACAAAAAGCCGATTCTTCTGCACTAAGTCCATATTATTTTCGAGGCCAAGTATGGCCGAATTTATGGACAAGAATGGCTAATGTGTGTTATTGTTGTAAATTGAATAACATGCTGAATATGTGAAATTATGTGTGATAAAAATTGAAATAATTATATGTATTAAATATAATTTATCCATTTACACTTCGACATGTAGTGTGTAATATATTTTCGCAGATGTGACATAAGAGTACATGTAGGCATGAAATGGCATGCAATGACATTTGCATTGCTTTTATGCACGGGACATCACGTCGAGTCGGGTGTAAGTGCATGGTTGGGGTCAACATTGTATTTGGTGTTTGATAGTATGGTAAATCGACACTGTGTTTAGTGTTCGATGTATGTCATGAGAACATTGTAAATCGACACTGTGTTGGTGTTCGATGTATGTCGTGAGGACATGGTTAATCGATACCGTGTTTGGTGTTCGATGGTGAGCTTAGTAAAATGAGACAACGTCCAAATTGAGGCTCATGGTTGCATAGCATGAAAAGTGCGTGTGTAAATGGGTGAATAAGTGTGATAGACACCCTCGCGCTAAAACCCTGTGATATGATTTAGACATAAAACCGTCGATGAAAGCTCGTAAACAAATGTTGTATAGGCGTGCGGCGTCTTGCGGTGAGAACTCGAAAATCCGTGGCCCACAAATGCATAACACACAGTACTTGATAAGGAAATAAGTAGGCATTAAAGGTATCCAATTTGCCTAGAATTACAAAACAAAAAGTTTTTGTTTTGGAAAAAGGGTCAAGGGCGGAACGCCCTTGACGGTTTTTCACACTTTGCATATGCATGTGTGAGTGAGCACAGACTCGTGGATTCGAGTCATGGCGTGGCATAACGGATTCATGACATATAGACATTCGTGCACATCGTACATACTGGAACGCGCAGGATTGTATGTATCGCATCATGTTGCACTGAGCGAATCCCTGGTGAGGGAGATATATATACTAGCTTTGGCTCACTCTGGCCGTGGGACCTAATTCCCTTTCATGTACACGAAGACGACGCCATTCAAGGCCGTGGAGTACGGCTAAGGTCAAGTTATGGCCTTGAGAAGTATTTTTGTAAAATATATTAGAACAATTTAATTTTAATATACTTTGGCATGTAAAAGAGTTGTATATTAAACTCTTATAAAATATTATAAGAATTTGTATATTTGTAAGAAAAATATACAAAAAGGCGACCACGAATATTCTGCGGGTTGACTAGTTATTAGCCAGACCTCCGGATTTTGGAGTGTCACAACATGGTATCTGAGTATACAGACTCCCGGGTTTTGGGGCGTCACAACATGATTTTAAGTCATTTTTATTTCATTTTAAATAATGAACTTCTAGAGTTTTTTTTTTTTTACAAATTGACAATATTGTGAAGAGAAGCATGTTATAATAAAATACAATTTTAATGGAACCAAGAAAAAGTAAAAGATCAAGAACATGTGGTATGAGAACTTGTTTAGTATTTATAATTTTTTTTTTTTACTTTTATCCATATTAAAAAAAAGGTAAAAATAAGTGTACATGGAATTATGGACAAATTGGTAATTTTGAGTTTTTATATAGTGTCAATTTTTTTTTGAATTAATATAAATATAATTAATTAATTAATTAATTTAATTTATAATTAATAAAAATATAGTTAATCATTTTAGATTTTTGGATGATTATCTCTATGTTCATGTTTCCTAAATTTTCTATTTTAATGAAATAACCTATTTTCAAATATTTATTCGTGAATTATTTTGTAAGAATCAAAGGCGTCAAACTCGAGAGAAGTTAGAAATGTTGAATATGAGAAGTAAAATCTGAAACTAAAATATCGAATTAAAGCTATTTTACATTATCTCTTTAGAATGGGAAATCAAAATACCACTTAGGTATATGATGAATCAAAATCATATTTAGAAGTGAGAGTTTGTTTCCGTCATAATCACTTTTGATATCATTCATATTCTTGTAAAATTTATCCAAACATAGGAGCGAGAGAAAAATGAACTGAGATTCACTTCCCACTCTCCATTCCCTCTTACCAATCGCATCTTTAGTGTAAAATACTTGTAAAGGTGATTTTAAAAAGAAATGTCATTTTTACATTATATATATATATATATATATATATATATATATATATATATATATATATATATATTTTTTTTTTTTATTTAACATGGGTAAGGTTTTGAGCAGACAGAGCATATACGAAAGCATTTCTTGCCTATACTATACTAATCCCCATGTGAGCCTATGACTATAAAAGACAGAAAACTCTACCATGCAATATAGCTTGTTTTCCTAAGACTTGAATTCAATATCACTAATTAAATTAGAAGAGGAGTTTTGTAAGAAAAATGGTCTGCTTTTAAAAAAGAAGATAAAATCTGCTTGGGTAAAGAAACTATTGACTAAAACTGGATGCGCGATGTCGATAACTATGAATGACGACAATTTATTGCGCGTATCGCAAAACTAACAACGTTTTTAAAGGATTTCATTTGCCGCCGACAATAACTGCGCATTCAATTCGCCGATTTCATGGCGCCGCCAGCTAATCGCAGATTCAATTGCCGATTTCAAATGCCGCTTTGTCACCGCGAATCGCAACTTAACAGGCATTATAACAATTTTCAATATAAATTTTAAAATTCATTGGCTCACTTCGGGTTCCGTTGAGTACCAGCATGACTGCATTCATTTGACTTTCGTGAATACAACTTTACTCCAATTGCTTCATTGATTCTCTCTTGCAAAAAGTAAATCTGTTATTTGAGGGAATGGAGGCCTGGCTGTGGACTGAGGATGAAGAAAAGAGAATTTTAAGTTTGATTCTCCTTTTGAGGGAAGAACATTTGGTTGCTGTATGTTAGATGATCTAATATAAACTGGGCTTTGGATTATGTTTGAGTAATGAGAATTTTGAAGCATTTGAAAGTTTGTTTTTAGTTAAGCATTGGCAAGCAAGAAAATTAGGTATTTTATATTTCATAAAAATTTCTCGATGTGTAAGCTGATTTCCTATCTAGAACGTGATGGAGGTCAGTCGCATGGAAGCTTAATTTCGACTGCTAATCATTAGCTGACAAATTCATGTGATTTTGAATTCACTTAATCTAAATGTCAGTAGCTTGACAATAAATGACATTTGAAATCCACTTATTTCAAATGCCGCAGTCACAGCCGACAAGAGTCTTAAATTCCTTTAAAACCGCCATTCCGTCATGCGCTTGACAAAATAAATCAGCGCCTGAAATACCGGCATCGCGCATCAATTTAACACAACTTGCTACCCAAACTATTATTATTATTTTTTTTCTGAAATGGACCATTTCCATACAAAACTCTTAGAAGAGACCCCAACCATATCACTTATAAGTTCCATAATTTGTTAATTTTGATATTCTATCAATTCAAATTTGAATAATATGGGTATTGTAAAAATCTGGGCCAGTAATCAATTGGTAAGAGGGGTCGGTTCATGGGCTACAATTTGCAGGCCCAGTGTCCTTTCTTCCGAAATCGGATGAGCGAAGGATCTCACTCCTTGCGAAGCCTAAATTATGTCGACGAATTGCGGACTCGCCGTGAATGGAAGAACAATGGAATCCATACTGGCGCTCTTTTTTATGTCACTGCCTCTGTTTTCTAGTGCTTACAGGCCAGGAGACATAGTTCCAATGAGCAAGATGGGTCAATATCATTCGGTGTGTTCTCCAACCCCTTTGAATCTCTCTGTCTGGGTGTTTGTCCTTTCAATATCTGTTTATTGATTCATGCAGTAACTGATTTTTTCGATCTACTGTTGTTCAGTCGAGGACTGTTTGGCACGACGTGGTGGGTAAACACTGCCCAAATTTTGCTGTCAATCGCGAGGTACTCTTCTCTTGAATCTGTAAATTAGGGTTTTTTCTTTCTTTCTTCTTGTTGTTTTTGTTGCTGCCATACATCTCATGCTTTTCATTTCTGCGCCATTGTTATTTATTTATGTATCTTTTTTATTTTTTACCATATAGGTGTTGATTCCCATACAGAAGCCAACCGGTTTTACTGGTGCTGATCCGTACAAAATGTAAGGGGCTTTCTGTGTGAATTTATGTTTTCTTTTGAAATTTCAAAACGCTTTTGGTGTGAAGGTTCCATAGAGGAGTTCAACTGGGAATTGATTGTTCTGGTTTTTTAACAAGGAAGAAGTCCAAATTGATATAACTCAAATTGAATTGGGCTTGAGAAAGCCTATGATCATGTCAATTGGGATTTTTTTAGTGCGGATCCTCGGCACACTGGGTTTTGGTGAGAATCGGATTGGATGGATCAATTGTGTATCTTTATTGTAGGAATTGAGGCAGGAGTATCTGCTCTCTTCCTATTTATTTGTGATTGTTATGAAAGCCTTTTGTTACTCATTAAAAAAATTATCTTGGAAGCCCTTTCTAGTTTCTTGTAAAATGCTAAGATTAGTGGATTCTTGTCTAGTTGGAGGGTGAGTGGGAGTGGTGGAGAGTGAGTGGAGATGAATGACTTGTTATTTGCATATGACACCTTAGTGCTCTCTGAGCCTTCTGAGGACTAATTAACTTACTTATATGAGTTGTTAATGTGGTTTGTGGTTAGGTCTAAGTTGAAGGTTAATTTGGAGAAGAGTGAGATTATTTCTGTGGGCAGGATGGATAATATTGTTGACCTTGCTCATGAGGTAGGGGACAAGGTTGGAGCACTTCCTTCTTATTTGGTCTTCAGTTGGGGCGTCTTTTAAGTCTATCTTGATTTGGGATGGAGCAGTGGAGAGGTTTCACAAAAGATTGGTGTTAAAAAAAAGGTAATACATTTTCAAAGGAGGGAGATTAACTCTAACGGGTAGCACCTTTTCTAGTATGCTTATATATTTCATGTCCCTTTTTTGCATTTTGAGATCAATAAAGCACTTCCTTCTTATTTGGTCTTCAGTTGGGGCTTCTTTTAAGTCTATCTTGATTCGGATGAGCAAAGGGAGAGGTTTCCACAAAGATCGTGTTAAAAAATACATTTTCAAAGGAGGGAGATTAACGGGTAGCACCTTTTCTAGTATGGCGATATATTTATGTCCTTTTTGCATTTTCGAGATCACACTTCGAAAGGAAGCAAATCTAAAGGGTTTTGTTTATTTGAATGTGGGTGTCAATTGATTTGAATGGAACTCCCATCTAATCAAGTGGGCTGCTATTTGTTCAAATAGAAGAAAATAAGGGTAGGGGGGAAGAAATTTGTTAGCTCTCAAATAGAGCTCTGCTATGCAAACCTTTATTTATTTATTTATTTTTGGTGGGGGGGGTTGCTTTGGAATGGAAATCCAATCTAGTCAAGTGGACCATTATTTGTTAAAACAAAAGAAAAGAAGGGTTTGAGGGAAGAAATTTTTTAGCTCTTAATAAAAAGCCTTGCTATGCAAACAAGGTTGGCGTTTTTTTGGAAAAAATAAGGGCCTAGTAGGTAACTAGTGCTAAACATGGGGAGGGTGAGCGACAACCTCATGTAGTGATAGATGGACATGGGCTGGGGTATGCAAAGCCATTCCTAAGGTCTAGGACATTTTGGGTAGTAAAGTTGCCTTTTTAGTGGGGTAATGGGAGGAGGATGAGATTTTGTCTAGATGAATGGGGTAGAGACGAACCACTATGGAGATCTTTTTCGTAGTTATTTAATTTGGTGACTTCCGTTAAGGATTAGTCTCCTAATCCATTTATGATTATTTTCCTTTTCTCTTTAATCTCCTAATTAGACTCTAACTTTGTTTCATTTTTTGCCCTAACACTAGAGTGTAAATATATATCTTATCTCCTTTGTAATTTAATGAAAATCAGAGTATTTCTTTTCTCTCAACATGGTATTCAGCCACAGCAGCCTTAAGATGTTAGTGTTGGTCGTAATAACAAAGAACTATCCAATTATCATAATATACGTTATTATAACATCACAACATTATTAGCTACCATCGTAATCTTATCGGGACATAACTTTTTCGGGGCCGATTTTCCCCAAAATCCCATTCTAGCCGATAAGCACACCAATAGGACATCTCTCTCTGATCTATCCTGCGATAGTTCTTCACGAAAACGCCTCACTACTTACTTATTTCCACCCTAAGATCAAATTATGTGTGCCGACGCATTTGCGGTTAATCATGGTCACGTGCCTCCTCCAATAGTGTCATCTGCTGTTGACGAGTCTCTCCAACCACTTGTTGTGTCTCGCCGTTGTCGGAAAACCCCTCATTTTCCACTTTTTCTCTCCGACGATTATTTATGAGCTATTTTGTCGCTTGAATCTCCTTCCTTTTTGTGTTTTCTAAAGCTCTATGACACCTTCAAGACCTTGGGAGTTGTTTATGTTGATTCTATTAACCTTCTGTTGATTTCCCATCTCTATGGCTGAAAAGACGCCTCTCAAATAAAAGGTCCGACTTTTAATTCTTCAATCAAACTCTTATAATTACTCGATAAACTCACTCGTGGTTTATGAATCATTAGTCATGGCTATCTTGACCTTGGTTTATTAGTAATGGTTGTAAGGATCATCTTACTACCGTAGACACAAGTATCCTCGAAGATATATGTACATAGTGGAAAAAAACCGATGCTTTACTATGCAATATTCTTCGGTAATCTATTGATGCCAATACTCTATAGAATATTGGGGCCTATAAAACTTGCTACACTCTTTGGAATCAGGTGAAGAAACTAGTAGACACTAATGACATTCAACGTCTCTATTGAGTAATATCCTCCATTGCTAATTTGAAACACCTTGACATGTATATATCTTCTTATGGAGGACGAATGTCTATCTTTAAGGATGAACTTACATCTATCTTACCAAAATTTACTAATACTGAGACTTCACAGTCAAAGATGGATCGAATCTTTATGATCATTCTTATGCTTAACCTCAGGCCAGATTTTGAGAACATCCGAGAACAGTTACTCGCTGGAGCAGTTCTTCCAAACTTTGATGAGGCTCTTGCTCAGTTACTTCGCCATATCTCCACCACCACTCAGTCCATATGACTTGAGATTACACCCAGACATCACAGGATGTGATCTTCAGTGCACGCGGAAGAATAACCCAGGTAGAGTGACAACTTCCTCACCAGACATATCAGAATAAAGGCCTCGCGCCACACTCGTGGATCGATGCTGAAGTTACACGTCGACCTCCCGTGAATGCCATTCGACTCAATCTTCTCGATCATCCACCGAGCCCGAGTTCCCATCTCGTGGATCAACCACACCCCGGTAGAGCCAGCCCCGCGCCGACAAATATGAGGAGAACCTTTGTATAACTCAAGGAGCCAAATCTAACTCCATTTGCTTCATTGCCTAAACCTGATGTCTCCGCTCGGCCTTACATTCATCCGCACTTAACCCCCGATTTTGGAGCCTCTGATCATATCTATGGTAATAAAGACCTTTTTTCTTCTTTTACCTTTCCATCTCCTTTACCCACTATTACCTTAGCTAATGGTTCTCAAACCATAGCTAAAGGCATTGTCTTAGCTTGTCCCCTTCCTTCTTTGCCCCTTTCCTCTGTACTTTATGTTCATAATTTTCCTTTTAACTTTATTTCCATTAGTAAGTTGACTCGGGACCTTCATCATGTGCTTAGCTTTTCTCACAACTTTGTAACTTTGCAGGATGGGAGTACGGGGAAGACGATTAGCATAAGACATGAGTCACAAGGCCTCTTTCACCTCCGCTCGCCTCTTTGCCCAACTGCTTGCACTTCCACAAAAGCTCCTCTCCTCATCCAGTCATCTTGGTCATCCAAGTCTTTCCAAGTTTCGGAAGCTGGTTCCTCATTTTTCTATTTTATCTTCACTGAAATGAGTCACGAAATTTTTAAATATACTCAGTGGTCTCGGGTTCCCAAAGCATTTAGACCCTGAAATGTAGTCTCCTTTGAGCTTGTCCACAATGATGTTCACAGGGTCCTTCTGCAGTCTACATCTACTTTGGTGGATTTTGTTACTATACTTTTATAGTTGATTATTCTCGATGTACTTGGTTATTTTAATGAAAACTCAATCGAAGTTATTTTCTATCTTAAAAAATTTCATGTCGAAATTGCACTAATCTAATAATACTTCTATTTGTATTCTAAGAAGTGATAATGCCAAGGAATATTTCTTAAGGTCATTCTCTTTTTATGTCTTCCCATGGATTTACACTCAATCATCTCAGGCTTACATTCCAATAATGAATGTCGAGTGCAAGAATCGTCATTTAGTTGAAAGAACTCGCACTCTCCTCCTCCATCATAAGGTTCCTCAATGTTTTTGGGGGGATGCTATCTTAGTTGCATGTTATTTGATCAATCATATGCCATCCTTTGTTTTACATGATCAGATCCCTCATTCCATCCTCGTCTCTAATCAACTCTCTTTGCCTTCCTTGTCGATCTCTGGTCAGGTATGTTTTATTCATATTCTCACTCCTGGGCAAGACAAACTTTCAGCCAAAGCCACGATGTGTGTCTTCTTGGGTTATTCTTGCCTTTAGATGGGTTATCGATGTTATTCTCCCGACATTAATCGCTACTCTACTGATGTCACTTTCTTTGAGGGTTCTTCCTTCTTCTCCTCTGTGGCGCGCCCACCTGTTTCTGATGTCTTATCTATTCCTCTTGTCTTACAATCACTGGATTTCCTTTTTTCTCCTACGAATGTCGTGACTCAACCACTTTAGGTTTATACTTGCTGTCCTCATCCTCCTATAGGGCCTCTTGTTGATTTATATTGTATGCCACCGTCATCTCCTACCCTGCTCCGCAACCGCCCCACGATCTACCCACGCTATCTCGTGAAGGCCCTCCCTTTCACTGGGAACTCCACATCCTGCGTATAGTTTTCTTTAGCTTTCATCCTTCATCTTTATCCTACTTTGCCCTGCTTCCATCTTCGTCTCTCTGGCCTCTACCCTAGCACCAGTGGCACCTTTCTCTCATCCGCCGGAAACATGCAATGGTCGAGGAAACGGATGCCTTTACCCAATGGTACATGGAGCTTGTCGCTTCTTCCTCAAAAGCCCCTCTCGCTGGTTGTTGTCGAGTTTATATAGTGAAGGGTAGACTGATGGCTGTGCTCGACGGCTTAAGGCCCAATGGCTGGCGTACACCAAAGAATATGGCTCTAGACTATTATAATAACTTTTCTTCTAGAGCTAAGATTGCCTCGTTCTCTCGCTTTCTATGCTGGCCAGCGCTCATGGCCTACTTTTTCAATGGATATCAAGAATGCTTTTCCTTTACGATCTCATTTAGGGATAGAGATATATGGAGCAATCATGGGGTTTGCTTGCTCAGAGGCTCAATTGTTATGCAGCCATGCGTTCCTTATATGGTCCGAACCAGTCTCCTCAAGCTTGGTTTAGCTGGTTTAGCTCAATGGTTTAGGAGTTTGCCATGATCCGGCTAATGTGTAAGACCATCTCCGCTTTTTTTATCATAATAATTTCACCTGGATGTCGTATTTTCCTTCGATCGCTTACGCCGCTGACAGATATCACACATAGCATGGGACCGTGATGGCATTTAGAAACTCAAACAACACCTCTTTAGCTACTTTCGTGACAAAAAGACTCAAACTCCAAGTATTTTTAGCATCATAAGAGCTCAACTAACTGAGTATTATCGCATAAGATACCTCGACATATCTAAGCAGACACTATGTCAGATCGTGTTCGGCACACCTCTATGGATCCACGTCAAACTCGCATCAGATCGTGGGGAGCTTACGAGATCTAGGGAGATATCGATCACCCAGAGAACCAACTATCTCAAAGATCACTGACCGACATTTCTTTTCCCGCGAGCCATTTGTTAGTCGCCTTCCTACAATCATCTGCACAGCTATCGGGATGTTGTCGTCAGATTCCGTTATGTCAGCGAACACCGCGTCATGCTATTGCATTTAAAACAGAGGTCATACCCTAATTGTTGGCTATAGTGATGCATACTGGGCAGACTCATCCACATATAGACATTTTACATCAGGGTATTGTGTGTTCATTGGAGGTAACTTAATATCCTAGAAGAGTGCAGCGCACGCAGAAACGCATTCAATGTCTAAAGATCGAGCCATAACCTTAACAAATACGCAAGCAACTCATATGGTTGAAGTATCTCCTCCATGAACCAAAATTTGGGGAAGGACGAATTGTATTGAAGCTTATATGTGATAACTAAGTCGCCTCAGATATTTCCTATCTAACCCACTAAACACATCAAGTGGATTATTAGAGAGAAGATTGCATCAGATTTAATGCACTACTAGTTTCTACTAAACCTAATCATCAACTAAGAGATATCTTCACCAAGCCCATATGTCTAAGATAAAAATATATATGTGTGATAAGCTCTGATGTTTATGGATCTATATGCCACTGGAGTAGCATGTGTTAAGGATTAGTCTCCTAATCCATTAAGGATTCTTTTCCTTCTCTTTTTAGTCTTCTAATTAGACTCTAACTTTGTTTTTTTTTTTTGCCCTAACACTAGAGTATAAATATATATGTTATCTCCTTTGTAATTTCATGAGAATCTGAGTATTCCTTTTCTCTCAACAACTATCAAGGAGGCTTGGGTGAAGGAGGTTTGGTTTGATTCTAGTGATGGGTGTTGTTGGGAGCCTCACTTGTCTATGCATCTTAATGGTTAGGAGTTGGACACAAGGTAGCAATTCTTGTTGAGGTTGTAAGAGAGGAGAGTCTGTAGGGATGAGGAGGATTGGTTCGTGTGGACAAAGGTGAGGAATTTTGTGGGAAAATTCCTTGTTAAAGGGTTGCACGATGAGTTAGAAGACAAGTGGATTTCCAAGTTTCTGTTATATGGAAGTCTCGGGTTCCTTCCAAGGTGGATATATATGCTGGAAGGCTACTTGAAACAAATTTCCAACCTTCGATCACATTCAGAGGAGAGGTTAGGCAATGACCAATAGATGTTTTCTTTGTTGTAAAGAGGAGGCGTCGGTTGATCACATCCTTATCAACTATAGTTAGGCAAAAGTTGTTTGGCATCTCTTTTTATCTTTGTTGGTGTGTCTTGATGTCTTTCCTTCTTCTATGAAAGAGATGCTCACTAATAGGCATGGGTCTTTTGTGGGTAGGAAAAGGTATGCTTGCTACCTTCTTCTGGTCTTTTCTTTGAATAATTGTGGAGAAAAGAATTCAGAGGGCATTCAAAAAACAAGGAGGAACTTGGCCCACAGATTTAACCTCACTCTTGTGTAATCTTTGAACATGGTCCAGTTACAGTTCATGATCCTTCTTCTATTGTAAATCTTGTGGAGTGAATAAAGCCTTGTTGAGGGGTGTCTTTTCTGTTGTTTTTCCTTTTTTTTTTTCTTTTTTTTTGGTGGTATGGACTCCTCAAACTGCTGTATACTCCTATACCTTGCATGCTGTTTTTGAGCCTCTTAACATACACACTTTTTTTCCTTCTTAAAACATTGTTTCTAAAAATTGGATCTAACCAATATGTTTGGATGCTAGTTGGAGTTTTCCAACCCCAATGGTGCTCTTTGAAAATTGTTGGTCGTCTAGATGTATTGTTACTTCTGTGCCGTTTATGACTCAATTGATGATTGAAACGTTATCTTCGCGCTTACTCGCTAAGATAGAAAATATCTATTCCACGGTTTTTTCTCGATAAACCCAGTGAGTTCGGCGTCTCGCCCATTGATGTGCATCCGTAAAGTAATTTTATCACTAAGATAATATGCCTCAGCACCGCTTCATTTTTGCCCCGCGTATATTGACTTTCAAGAAATTTATGTTAATGAAAACATAGAAAAAATGTGCATTATATCTTCTAATGGCACTGGAACCAACCAGCAGCTGGAATTTTGCGGGCTACTTTATTGTCGTGCGTAGGTACTGTGGAAACGATCTACACGGTAGTTAAGCAAAGTCAGAGATATTTCGGTCACCATGTGATTATCTTTAATCACTCTCTATTTTCCTTATTCAAACATTGTGGTTCTTCCGCAAAGCGCTAAGTGTTGGTATCACAATATCAAAAGTATCATAGTATCAAACACTTCCAAGTTTATAGTAATATGATGTCTTGACACATAAGCCTTCATATATATATATATATATATATATATATATATTGTGAAATGAGAGAAGAAAATAATGTTTTTCTTTATTGAACTAGTAAGTGAGTAAAATACTTATAGGTCCCAATTTCCATTTATAGGTCAGAAGACAATAAAAATGAATAAACAAAACATAAAAAGGAAGGAAAATAATGTATAAGAAAGGAATGAGATTAGCCAGATAATATCCTAAGAATATCCTATGATTCTTAACACTCTCCTCGAAGATGGAGCATATAGGTCATATGCATAAAGGCTTTATTACATATGTCATACTTAGGAGAAGGTTAAGTGGAGAGGAGTGCGTTTGAAGAATCGGATAGAGGTTGTGGAGGGACGGAAGTTTCAGCAAGATCTGGAAGGATTAAATGGAGAATATCCATTTGAAGAAGGTTAGATGGAGAAGATTCGCCGAAGAAGGTTAGATGGAGAAGATCCGCTGAAGAAGGTCGGACGGAGAAGGCTCGTCGGAGAAGGTCCTCCAAAGAAGGTCTGACGAAGAAGGTCTGACAGAGAAGATCTGTCGGAGAGGGTCCTCCAGAGAGGGTTTGCCGGAGAGGGTCCGTCGAAGAGGATTTGCTGGAGAAGGTTCGTCGGAGAAGATCCGAAGGAATAGGTCCGACAAAGAAGATCCGCTGAGCATATAATATCCTAAGAATGAGATTAGCCAGATAATATCCTAAGAATATCCGATGATTCTTAACACTCTCCCTCAAGTTGGAGCATATAGGTCATATGCACAAAGCTTGTTACATATGTACTTAATCAGAGAAGGTTCGTCGGAGAGGATTCGCCAGAGAGGGTTCGCCGAAGAGGGCCCGCCGGAGAGGGTCTGTTGGAGAGGATCCGTCGAAGAGGATCTAACGGAGAATATCCGCTGAAGAAGGTTAGATGGAGAAGATCCTCCGAAGATCCAACGGAGAAGGCCCGTCGGAGAAGGTCAGACAGAAAAGATCCGTTGGAGAGGATCTACCAGAGAGGATCCGTCAAAGAGGGTCTGCCAGAGAGGGTCCGCTGGAGAAGGTCCGCTGGAAAAGGTTCGCCAGAGAGGATCCACTGGAGAAAGTCCGCCGGAGAAGATCCGCTGAAGAAGATCCGACGGAGAAGTTCCGTTGGAGAATGTCTGCCGGAGAAGATGACTTCCGGAAAAGAGGGCTCACTCCTTAACCAACCATGACTTTGATATCATGTAAAATGAGAGAAGAAAATAATGTTTTTCTTTATTGAATGAGTGAGTGAGTAAAATACAGTATAGGTCCTACCTATTTATATAAGTCAGAAAGACATACAAAGAAACAAATAAAATACAAAAATGAAAGAAAATAATGTACAAGAAAGTAATGAGATAAACCAGATAATATCGTAAGAATATCCTATGATTCTCAACATATATTTATTGTGTGGGCAGTAGGGGCAGCTAGAGGAAGAGATGAATGATACTTGTAACTGTGTCCAATTCCACTGAACATATTGTCTACAATTAGAATCAATATGTAATCAAGAATATTGATTACAAAGGTCCAACAGTGAAGATACTATGATGCTTATGCAAAGGTCTTTCACATGGAGGAGCAGTAGCCCACTAAACCATGATCACCATACTTGTAGGTAATTGAAAGACTCTAAATGCAAGTTTTGCAATGTATAAGGTGTGTACGTTTTATAGGCCTAGCTTGGTAGCTCTGGTGACTTAGATTAGAGTTGACCCCAACCATGATAACCCCAAGAATGATGAAGCTCCTTGCCTGCATATGATGGACTAAGTGAGAAGCCACAACCCCTGCATGGGGGAGACATGCTTGGGCAAGATAAGCTCCTTATTTTAACCAAGCCAAGAAAGTCATTCATCCTTATTGATCTCCAGGGTGGGCGTCTTAACATTAGACTGCATGACAACAGGTGACAAAATGTGCTTGTTGTGCAATCTTGATCCAGTGGCAAGGGCACCAATTACCCCAATCAAACTTTGGAAGGGCTTGCTTTAGGTTGCTATACCTTATGCTTCAGTGCTTCAAAGAGAAGAGACTTTTTAAGGGACATGGAGATATTAGATAGATTTGAATAGTCTTGATATTTAAGGAGTTCAAGTTAAGACAGGGTAACAATTGCAGATAAATGGAAGATCATTTAGCAAGGGATGAAACATGTCTTAAAATTTAGGATTTAATGAATCAAGGAAGGGGATTGATCATCATGATTTGTAAAGTGGTACTTATGCTTCCTCAATGTGGTATATGCACAGTATATGGTCACTCTGCTATTTATTTCTTTATTTTCTCCTTTCTGATTTATTCCTTGAGAAATAATGCAGATAAAGTGACAACATAAAGAATTTTTTGTTTTTGGATTCATTGCTATGTAGTGTGAACTACCCATCCACAATCTTAACAAATACTGTTGATAATAGTGTCTGGCAGGACACAAAAGTGCTTAATGTAATTTGTGTAAGTTCATTTTCTAGTCCTTGTTGAGTTTGATAACAGTTTCTATATATCTTTGCTTGTGCAGATGTTGAGATTCACCCAAACATTCGCACACAGTTTTGGGATCCAGAACATTGGCCAAAACATGTGCTTGTCAGATATACATGGTTTGTGTCGTAGCATTTTTCATTTCTTCTTTTAGTTACATAGGCATTGGGATCAAAATTATTTTTTCTTGGAGAAATTAGACAAGAACTCATTCACAGAGGATTATCTAGTTATGGTTCAGTAATATGATGGTGTTGATGTTCAGTTATTTAGTCATACAACATTCTAGGTTTATGATGAGCTAGAAGAAATATTTTATAAGTTTCATCCATATGTACTGACCTGGTCCAATTTAAGGGTAATCTATCATGAACTTGAAGCCTTCCAATTGTTCAACAACCTGGATAACCATGCTGAGAAGCTTGTTAGCGATGATCCACATCATTTGATATATGAAAATTTTTCTGATGTGCTTGAATCTAATTTTTCTTTTCAATTTACTCAAATTTGAATGAAAAAGTAAAACCAAAGTATGGTTACTCTCTTCTTTTCTCTTGGATTGTTAATTTTGTATGAATAAGGGAAGTGTTTTGAGACATCATTTCAGATAAAGCCTTGGAAGTAAAAACCTGCACTAGATCTGGATAATAACCTGAAAGGATATTCTGCTTAAAGAGCTTTGCACATATTCTATAATGCACATACAATGTCATAAAATTTAACTTCCCAGTGATTTTACACATTAACACTGTTGAGTCTATGTTCTTGCATATGACAGGGAAGAGCAATCAGAGATAGATGTGACTTCTGGATTTTTCGTTCTATTTGGATCAGGTGAAAATTTCTGCTCATTTTTTGTGGTTGATGTGTGATATATAGTAATGTTTACGCTTTCTTCCTGAGTCTCCACAAGTGATTACTGGCTGCATTTACGTACTTAAAAAAATAACATGTAATTGGACACTTAAAACACTTCCATTCAATACTAAGTTGCAGTTACAAAAACCAGTGTCTTGATTACAGGTGGTAATTATTTTTTCTTGCTATGATACTGATGACTGTTTTTATTTTTGGTTAGAAGATTTATTTCATAACTTGCATGGTACCACATTAAATATAAAATTTGGCTAGTCACCCATCATGCTTAACTCATGTGATAGAACGCCTAACGTTTTAAAAAGGCAAGGCATAAGGGAGGGGAGGGGTCTTGGGTTCGAGTCCCAGTGGGAACAGTTAACTACATTGTAATTAAGTGTTAAGCTGTAAAAAAAAAAGGCTAATCAACATTAACATTTATTTATATTTGCTACACAGCTCTTCCTGCCTTCAGATTGTTGTAAATGTCTGGTTGGCTTAAACTCTTGATATCTAAAGTCTATAGTAAAAGCCATGACACAGTTTTTTGTGACTTTCTTTGTCCGGATTTGTTAACATACATACAATAATATCATTCCTCCTATGTGAAAAAGCGAATATCTTCTAGCACTAACATAAAAAAGGGTAAACAAGGGCAAAGATGTCATGATGCAATTTGTTGTGATATTTTCTTTGTCTTGATTTATTTGAGTATTTACAATAATTAGGTGTGATTCACATGCCTGTGAGGTGCGCGCAAGCTAGCCATGGTTATAAAAAAAAATCTAGAACACATTGTTTTGTAAAGTACGAACATAATATGAACAATTCAAGAAAATCAAATATTCATTGATCATTAATACAAAATAATAAATTAACTTTCTAAAGAAATGAATAGAAAAAATAACAAATAACAAATACTTACAAATAATGCACAAAGGATAATCAAATAAATATGAACTAGGTATACTGTTGTAAATAACATGATTTTAAAAGAGAAAACATTGTTATAGGGAAAATAAATGAGGATGATTTTGATGCTAACATGTTTTTGCTTACTTAAGTTCTGACTCCATACAGCTTGACAAAGCAAAGTTCAACTCCTATCTAGTTGGGTTTGGCTAGGAGGGTCCTCACAATTTTTAGCCGATCTAGTATCTTATCTTCCATATATTATACAGGCAACTTCATCTTATCAATAAGATAAAGAGGAAGTTGATGAAATTGTCCCATTTCTGGCTATAGGAGATGAATTTTTTAAGTAGTTCTCAAATTATGTAGTTTCTCTTTGGGGAATCAACTGTAATCAAAGTTCTTTTTTATTCTTGAGAATTTGAGGTGCAGATATCTAGGAGTCCATAATTAATAAAGGAAGTCACCAGAAAACTACCAAAAGGATAGAGTTATTTCCCTATTTTCTTCTAATTTTTCCTTGTGGATGCTAACAGGACTTGTGATGTCTGTCATTCTATCAATCTATGTTTTGCAATCATCCCGAGACAAATTGGCGAGGTAAGTTTTCTTCTTCTAATATGTCATAGTTGTCCTTCACTCTCTGTATATAGTGGAAATTAAAAATAAAGGACCAAATCAAGACTCCACTAAAATTTATAATAGGGATGGAATGGTAGCATTACTTTCTTTCAGAAGTTTCTTTCTTGAAGTCATAGGATTATTCTGGTATTCATTCCAGGTTTGTGATGGAGACTGTTGCAGAAGGCAGCATGTCTGGTGGAGGAGTGGCCAAGGTTGAATAAGGGAACCCTTGAAAAAGGCATCAGAAAAACATCATCCACATCTGCTAAAATCTTTTAAAGAATTTCATGAAGTGTCTGTCAAAGGTACGCAAAAGTTGGTTATGTTGGAAATATTGTTGTTTGCTGGAGAGGAGTTTCATCGACACTACCAACCTGTATCATCTGGAATAGTTATGTACAAGTGGGATCAAAATTGAACTCCAAATGGGCTGGAACTAGAGATCAATCAAAGAGTAGTTAAATGCAAATGCTTTCTAACTGCTGTGGGTAAAAGTTTTATGCAACTTTTTGTAACCTTGACTAACAACATACCTCTATCAACATTTACTTCTGCGATTTACATTTTACACAGCAAAACGTCTGTCCTATTCCGAGGTAAGTTGTTTTTTAAATTGAGAATGGCAGCTTGCTCTGCCCAGTATTTTGCCAACAGTTTGGTTGCCAGGCTAACGATCAAAACTCATCTTCAGCCTAAAAGGTAATGATCCACTTTCTTCATTAACATTACCATTTGCAGATACACTTGATGCCTCCATTCATCTTGGGGCATTAGGAAAGCGGGAAATTTAACAGGAGATTAATTTGCCAGACAAACTTTTTATGAATCGGGTTTTGGAGAATCTGAGACCAGTTAAGTGTTTTTTTCACATAAAACTTTTAGGTATTTTTAGTTTTTTTTTTTCTTGAAATGTACTTGATAATAATTGAAAATCTAAAGAATATGTCAAATCTGTTTGCATTATTGGGGAATGCCTTCTTGGAGAATAGGTTAAGTTTGGTTCGTGATTTAATAATTGTTTTTTTTTCCTTTTTTTTTTTTAGAAAAACACTGAAATAGAAAATAACTTTTAGAGATAAAATAGAAATTGTTTTCAATTATATTTCAAAATGGAAGAATAAGTATAGTTTATCTTTATACTTTTCATTGTATGTACTAGGTAAATGAACTTCAAACTAAATAAGTCATAATGTCTAAGACTTAAATAGGGTAATAAGTATCGTTTCTCTTTTTACTTTTCATTGTTTGCATTAGGCAAGTCCTCAATTATTGTTGCATGATATGTGGTTTTAAGGGATAGGATGGCAATGAGTCAGATTTGGGTAGGATTTTAGATTTATTTTCTCCATTTATTTATTATTTCCATTCTTGTATCTATCATATTTAGATTTCTTATCCTCAGCCTTACATCCATAAGAGGATTCTGTATTCATATCCTACCCAAATATCATATTACAATTTGTGAAATGAATTGTTTTAAAAAATCATGAATGTTAAAAATAATTTGTCGTATATGTGATGTGATTTCATGAAACCAATTAAAATGCAAGCACAATCAAATACTATACCATAAATAACAATATATTATAAATAGTCCATCACAACAATATCATCTAATACAAGTCATAAACTGAAACAATTTCGATATATATAAATAATTTTTTAGTCATATGCATGCCACCATTTAATAAAAAAATTAGGATGGTTAATGCTTAGTTACAATGGAACAATGGGAAAAGAATAAAAAATTTAATAAAAAAATTGGGATGGTTAATGGTTAGTTACAATGGAACAATGGGAAAAGAATCAAAAGGGAGACATGGGTGAAACCGTGAAAGTGAAAGAAGAAGAGGCGCACACGGTATAGAGTGAAAGAAAAAGCAACGTTAAAAGAAAAGGTTGAAATCTCGTTTGTTTTTACTTTTAGTGTTTTTTTAATATAAATAAATATATACTATATTTATATATTAAATATTTAATTGGGTATTTGGGTGGAGGACGTATGGATAGATATCACCCCAGGCTGTCTGTGTATGCGAATTCGAAAATCTTTATGCTCCAGATTCTCGAATATTTAATTGGGTTTAAAATGTTGTTGATTGGATCGAATATCAGTTAACTTACGTAAGATCGGAGAAATTCTTTATATAGTTTAACGCTGCTAAGAATAAAGAGTATTTTAACCTAGAAATTTAACTAACTAAAAAATAGTTATAAAATGCTACAATAAGAGGATCGATATTCTTATCTCAATTATGTTATTAATTGAGAATATTTGAAAGTTATTCCAATGTCTAAATATTTATGAGTATGTCATATTTATAAAGAAGCAAATATGACTACATCTTGTCTAGCAAAAAAAAATGTATTGGTGCCTTAAGTTCTTGTATTTTGTGATTAATTTTTTCTAAAAATATTACAAATATTAGTTATAAAGATTACTACGATTCTCACTTCAATCATTTATGTAATATTTATGTTTCGTAGTCTTTCTTCACCAAAAAGAAAAAGGATAATAAGTTCGTTATATAATCATCGTTCGCTCTCTTTTTAAACAAATGAATTCCAAACTAGATAAAACTAGATGTACGAGTTCTAATAAATATTGTAATTTTTAAAAATAATTTTAAATTCAAATAATAAGCTAATTTATGAATAAAAATTGGTTTACAATTACTCTGTTATTTTTATACATAATTAAATTTCTAAAACAAGATATCTCATTTTTTATTTTAGAATTGATTAATAAGTGATTGAATAAATAGTAAGTTATTCATCATATGTTCTATCCTACTAGTAATCAAATAATAATGGCGATGAAATATATTCTCTTGATCTTCTTATGCGATTCATGCATGGGATATTAAATAATATATTTTTTAATTCATAAACCTTAATATTTTTATATTAATTAATAAATAAAAATGTTTTTATTTATTGTAGAAAAGAGAACTTTTACTTTTCTACCATCTCATAGAACTTATTAAAACAATCACCTTCTTATAATATTACAATATTACAGTAATGTAATCAAAGGGAATAACAATAAAAAAAAACTATATAAAAATCAATATACACTATTTTAAATACTAATATTAATATATTAATGGTTGAGGGAGGAAGGGGAAGCGATCCCGGGTGGGCCGAAATCTGGTACGGTTGAGGATAAGGAAGCAGGAGGAGTGTAGGCGCCATATCTGGGGAGAGAAGTTTATCCACAAGAAATAAGCCAACCAGATAAAGAGATATTCTCTACCAAAATACAAAACTCTGCTCTTGCCTTATTAGAAACACACACAAGTCAACTAACAGTGCCCTACCCAAACATGATGAGCTTGGGGCAACAGTTAGGCCTGGATGAGGGGAATAGTAATCTAGGGTTGGAAGAAGGGGGCCTGATTTTGCATGAGGATGGACATAAAAGGAAAACCACCAAACTGCTTGGCAATAAACTTGACGCAGGGCCAATATACTTTACAGGACTAAATATTATATTTTGGGCCCTATTATAAATAAATATATATATATATATATATATATATATATATATATATATATATATATATATATAAGTTAAAAATAAAATTTTTTATTAGATGAAATATATTGACATTACGCAAAAAATTTCTGTAAGTTTGTCTGGCGTTTTAGATAAAAAATTAATAATTAAGTAACAAAATCGTTTGTTACAGCGTATGTTTTGATAGACGGTATGGCCGATACATTGATATTTCTTGTGAGCATTGTTGAAATCAGGTATGATTTAATTAACATAACTTTGAGAAACTTCCACTTCTGACGGTATGGCGGTATAGTCGATAGTGTTATGTAATCAATACATTGGAAAACAGGAATCCATCGTTTTCAAATAGTCTTAACGTGATTGCTCTTTTAGTCATATTTTGGTATGACTTCACCATGATCTTTATTTCGGAAAATAAGCTAAATGCATCGATATCGAGTCCGTGTTATGTGCCAAAAGATTTACTGAGCTGTCAGCAAGGCTTGGCTTGATAAATGCATCTGATATGTATAGCTTGTGTAAATCGAATAAAAATCCAAAAATATCTTCATATTTTGAAATATTTCAAATCTACTATTAGTGGAAGAAATAGCTTGATCAGCTATATATAAGAAATAATCAAGCTACATAGATTCTTGTTGAATGTATGTCTCTTATTAGCGTTTTCATCAAAGCTTGTTTCTTTACGTAAATAATCGCTTTTCCGCAAATGTAGGTTTAATTTTCATCTGAGTAGTAATTTCTTTAGCAATAATCTTATCGATTCAAATCGAAAATTTCTCTATGAGTCTCGAAATAAATAAGTCTTTGAATATTATGCTTGTCCCAATAGCGCATGTCTTTGCTATGACATTTGCTCATTTCTATTAATGACGGATAAAATATTGTAAATAATAGTACGAATAAGAATTCAAAATCCATGATATCGACAATAAACTTTTAGCATCACGAATGTCTTTAGGATCGTATGTTTCCATAAGTGAGTTAAAAGCGACTTTAATTTACGGGCGAAATCTTATTGCCTTAACACATTCAACGACTTTCGGCGATGTGTGATGGCGGCTTAAGAATTCGAACGCTTTTCACGTTATCTTGCAAATTTTCCATCGCTTTGTAGAAGATGAAAACAATATATATATGCATTGCAATTCAGATTTAGCCTTTGAAACCGATAATTTGCCATATCGCAGGAGTGCAAGATTAAGTATGACTTTCATAGCATGAATTGTG
Source organism: Tetrastigma voinierianum (assembly GCA_016808115.1). Lineage (NCBI taxonomy): Eukaryota > Viridiplantae > Streptophyta > Magnoliopsida > Vitales > Vitaceae > Tetrastigma > Tetrastigma voinierianum. Next base: position 154,883 of record JAEQBH010003240.1, on the reverse strand, counting down.
TAGAAAGCTCTTGGATTTATACAATACTTTTTTTGTACACCTTTATGCTTTCCTTTCTGTAGTGGGCAATTATCATAACCTTGACTTCTTAAATCACGAATCGAGTTCGAGTGTTCTTAAAGCATTTATTAATTCGTGAATAATCCTTGTCTGAGGTATCCTCCACTTTCGGAAATCTAAAGAACTCTTCTACCTTAGCTGGACTTGCGAGAGACATCGCGTCGTATTGTGAAGGCATTTGTTCTTTATGACATATCGGTGTACGATCAAGTATAGCTGAAAAAATGTACCTTACTCTAGCTTTTAAATAATCTGGTCTTTTATTTTAACAACGGCGTAAGTATAAATTCATTTTAATTTTGTGACTAAGATAATGATAATGAATTTATTGCCTTTTCACGAATCCATGGTGTTCTTTCATTATTGGATCAAACGACCAATCATTTGATTATACCAGAAAATTTCATTATTTTCTTCATAAATTTTCTCGATTACTCATGAAATCTTAAAATTATTATTGCGGCGGCAATGTAAAGCGATACCGCGAACTTGTCTCGATGTTCTCTATCTTTGTTGATTTGATCTTGTGTGCTATCAATTGTCCAAATTCTTTTGTAATCTCCTTTCTAGTTCAATCCGTCTTCTCATGTTACGCATGTGCTCATTACTAGTTTCATGACTTTTGAGCTGTAGCGATATTTTTCGATCATTAGTTCCTTCATTAGCTAATTAAAAGTATTTTCCTCTTGCTTAAATAACTTACAACAAAAGCAAAATACTTTATCAATGAAATTGAGTAAACCAGCCATTTACGATAGTCTTCTCACCATTTGATAAATACTTGAGTGTAATGTGTAGAAGAAATGCTATTTTAAGGTCTTTAGGAAAGGTATCACTTTACTTTAGAATGACCTCTTTTTCACCAACATGTCTATTAAATTTTTTGATGATAATTTTTCCAATTTCTGGATCTGTAATGTCAGGCAAAGGAACAACATGTGTATCTAAAATTATGCTTGTTGTTCGTTATTATTTTCGCCAGTGCTAGTCATAATTCACTAATTTTCGGCATTCTTGAAATTTCTTGTTTCACAATCATCCAAATCTTAACATTTCTTAAGTGCTCCATAACCGTTTAATATCTTTTCATGCTGAACATTCCGTATATTTCGCATCGGCGTGCTTGTATTCTTAAGAAATTTTGTCATAGCTCCCACTTAGGTGTAAACTCTAGAAGTTTTCTTTTCTTCTTTCTTTTTTCATATCGAATGAATACTTTCTAGTAAACATAATAACTCAATTCAATATCAATTCAAAGATCAAACTTTAAATTAGATCGATAATGATAGAAACGATGAGAGAATCTTGATAAATTTGATCAAGCGAACATATCTTAACTCTTGATTAGGCTAACTAATAAAAATATAAGAAACTAACAAAATTATTATTTGATAAAAATATAAAATAATCAAATAAAAAAATACGTTAAAAATAAATAATAAATTATTTCATACTTATGATTAGATTACGAAGATTTTTGTACATTTGTTTTTATCGTAAGGAGGCTACAATTTTGAAGAGAAACCCAATATTTTTGAGCGGAGGCTTCGGATGTTGAAAGAGTGTTTAACTTTTTAACAAAAATAAAAAGAGTATCGCGTAGAGTAATCGGCAATTTGAAGGAGTTTGCAGGCAATATCGACAATGAAGTAGGAGCTATGTGAGAAACTGGCTATTGTATTTAAAGTGGGAGTCTTTTGAGAGAACTTGTGCATTTAACATGAGTTTTTTAGTGTTAACAATAAATTTTTATTATATTTAATTAATTATAAATTATAAATATATATAATATTTTATTATTTCAAAAAGGGCTACTATAAAGTGGGGCCCTGAGGCGACAAGCCTACCGCATGGGCGGGGCGAAAGCGGCTGTTGACACGGAGGATATAATGGCAGATACCTCAACTCTTATTTCTCCAATGGGGATTCAAGACGAGGTGGCACCAGTTTTTCATCGGCGAGCCCTACTAGAGCGGGGGCTCCAGACGGCCATGATCAGTCATCATCGGTTGGAACTTTCGGGGCCTCGAGATCCTAGGTAGTTCGAGGGCCTTAGGTGAGGCTCGTCGGGGTTCAATCGGCCAGGAGTTCGATTACGACTCGGTGATTAAGTGCAGGCTACGATCTTCATCGTGTCGTGCCGACATCGAATCTGAGCGTTGATAGGTCGGTTGAAACTCGGCCGAACTTCGGCCAGCTGTAGAATTCAGTATTTCGATAAGCTCGGTGATGGACGAAAAAGCGAATCGGTCTGGTAGAACGAAAACGGAAAAAAAAAAATCTCCTTTGAATTCCTGCGAAAAGCAAAAACCATGGCGATTTCATAGCAACAATGAACAACATCAATAAGCGAAGAGCGGGCAGAACGAGAATTCTTAGATCCCGAAATTTTGATATGAAATCTCAGGCGTCGGGGCAGAAGAACAAAGAAGGAGGAAAAGCAAACCTCGATCACCCGACTGCCATCGCCCAGTATTTGGATCGAAAAATCTCAAGGCTGACGGGCTGCGGCTAAACTTCCCACGATTCCGATCGGCCGTCCATGCGTCTATGGCCGTACTTCGCTCCGACATCGGTGGTCAAATCGGTGACGGCCGTGGCGACCACTCCTCCCTGTCTCCCCTCCCCGCCCCCTGCGCCCTTGGGCGCGGTAGTGACAGGAACAAGTTCCTCTGTTGGGCATTGCCTTGGTGAAGCAGTCGTTTGTTTGTGAGGATAAAACGATGTCGTTTCGTGTTTATTTTTAAATACATAATAAAGCAGCGTTAAGCCATGATGTCATTTAGGAAGTATTGGCAAAAGCAGCGTCGTTTTTGAATAGTATCAGCAACTTAAGCAGTTGTTTTTGGGTGTGAATCTTGATTCAAAAGCGACATCGTTTTAATTTAAGCCTTGATCCAAAGCGGCCTCATTTTGGTATAGGCGAAATTTAAAAAAAAAAAAAAAATAATTGCGGCTAAAACTATGTCGTTTGGCTCACAAAAGGCAACATTGTAGTTCATCACCATAAACTACCATATAACCTCATTTTTGCCAAGTTTCCAACCAAAAAATATATTTAGCATATTTACCAACTTCTAATTAAGTTCAATATATAATATTATAAATAAAATAAGAATAATAAATTTAACAAAGCATAAATCAGAATTTTATGCACAATATAAAATGGGAAATAAAAATATTATTTTATTTATTTTACTAAACATAAATAAGATTAATTCAAAATTAATAATTTATGAAAAACAAGCATAAATAAGAATAATTAAATCGAATCGTATTGTATGCAAATTAATCTGGTAATATAATATTATAAATAAAATAAGATAAATGAATTAACAAAACCATAAATCATATTTTTTGTGAACAATATAAAATACAGAAATACAAATATTATTTTAATTTATTTTACCAAACATAAATAAGATTAATTCAAAATTAATAATTTATGAAAACAAGCATAAATAAGAATAATTAATCGAATTGTATTAATATCAAATTAAATACATTAATATATTATAAATAAAATGAGATAAATAAATTAACAAAACCATAAATCATATTTTTGTGAACAATATATAAAAAATACAAATACAAATATTATTTTATTTATTTTACCAAACATAAATAAGATTAATTCAAAATTAATAATTTATTTAAAAGCAAAATGAATAAGAATAATTAATCGAATGTATTAATATTAAATTAATTTGGTAATATATTATAAACTAAAAAAAAATAAGATAAATAAATGAACAAAACCATAAATCATATTTTTGTGAACAATATAAAATACAAATACAAATATTATTTTATTTATTTATAAACATAAATAAGATTAATTCAAAATTAATAATTTATTAAAAACAAGCATAAATAAGAATAATTAGTAAGTCGTATTAATATCAAATTAATATGGTAATATATTATAAATAAAAGAAGATAAATAAATTAACAAAACCATAAATCATATTTTTTGTGAACAATATACAAAATACAAATACAAATATAATTTTATTTATTTTACCAAACATAAATGAATTAATTTAAAATTAATAATTATGAAAGCACTTTTAATTTATTTAATTGAAAATATAAATTTTGTAAGATTTATTTACCACTTGGTAGAAATTTAATTTTTGTTGAGAAGAACAATTATATTATAAAATAATTTAATTGTATGATATTTTTGTTTTACTTTTATACATGGTTAAGGTGAGCGTTTTGGAATGAAACGAAAGCGTGATATTGGTTGAGAAACATCTGCGAAGCTAGTAGGTGGTAATAGAAGAACTGAATGTAAGTCTTGTGGAAAGGTTATTCATGGAGGTATAGCAGATTAAAGAGGCACATTGTACTTATCTCAGAGACAAGTAGAAGGATGTCGAAGTGTATCTACGGAAGTGTCACAAAGCATTAGATTGTATATGTCTAATGCTTAGGCAAAAATTCGAATGAAAGAAGGAGCGACTTATGAGTTCTTTAAATGAAAGACATTTTTCATGAAATTGATTAGGTCGATTCGTGAAGTTGAGGAAGTGAGATAGGCGATTTGAAGAAGACAAATGAAGCATGCAATGAGAGAAAGCCATCGTGTTTTTGAAGAAGGTAGACACGGGCATGAGAGGGGTGGTACTTCCTCACAACCTTGTGGTGCTGGTATCAAGCGTGGCCCGATATGAAGCTTTAACATAAGAGAAGGAGCTAACATACCCACAAAGGGGATTGATCCCTACATGTTTCGTTCAAAACAAAAATCAATAAAAAGTATGTTTTTCGCTGAAGGTGCAAAGAAAGTGGGTAAATCCATCTCTAAATTTGTTATAACAATGGAATACTTATTTCAATCTTGTTGATAGTGGGCGCTACTTGTCGATAAGCGATTGTCTGCCAACATAAGCGGTCCAGTTATCGAGGTCTATAAGATGCAGGTGGCAATGCATATCTGGAGGAGGAAGTGTAAGGCTTGAGGTATATATGAGCATTGAAGAAGTAGAATACTGTATATGGATGCGCCGTCATGTGTGATGGTTGGAGTTACAGAAGCCCGGCTTATCATCAATTTTCATGGTTGTGTGATAGAAGCATGGTATACCTTTCTTCAGTTGACACAACCGACATACCTAAATAGGCGATTATATCTTTTCCCTTATGGATATGATTGTTGAGGAGGTTGGGGAAGCGTTATCTGGTAGTCAGCGATAATGGGAGCGAGGATTTTAAAGCTATTTGGTATGTTGTTGATGGAGAAGCGCAGCGTTTGTTTCTAGTCTCCTTGTGCGATGCGTTGTATTGATTTAATGCTTGAAGATATTGGAAACATGAAGCGAGATTAAGGAGACTTTAAAGATCGACAAAGATGATCTGAAGCTTCATTTATAATAGCTCGAAAATGATCAATTTGATGAAAGTGTTCACGAGGATAGAGATCTCTTACACCTGGAATAACCGATTTATATTAGTTTATTTCACTTGAGTCTTATACGTTAAAGGCGATTTGAAGATGATGTGCCTGACAAATGAGTGGCGTGAATTGACAAAGATCGGACGGGGAAAGAGTTTAGAGATAAGGTATCCAACCTTATCTTAAGCGATCGGTTTTGGAAGAAGAAGCGAAAGAAGTCTAAATCATCATGGAACCTCTGGTCAAAGTTTGAAATTGGTTTATCAAGATAAAAGCCCTTTTGTCGATCATTTATGAAGTAATGGATAGAAACTAAATGTTTATACAAAGCATGATTGAAACATTAGGAAGAGTATTAGGAAGTCATTGACATAAGGTGGGCAAATCAGTGCATAGACATTTGCCTGTGCGGAGTAATACAAATTCCTTATCGATTATTATTATCTTATTTAAAGAAAATTATACCTTAACAATTTATTTTACTTATGTCAACATATTTTTAAATCGTCTTGATATTGAAGTAATTCTCACCATCAGGAAGTTAAATTGAATTTAAAGGAGGTTATCAAGAGATTGGAGCCGGATTTGGATAGACATGCAAAAGCTATGAATGAGGTATAACAATAACTTGTGTTATTTTTATAATATATTTTGTATTTATAATGTGCATTAATAAAGTGAAGAACATTAATGTAGATTAGAAATTATTTGTTGAGAGCCAAAGAAAATTTGGAGGTGTAACGGAAAAGCAATAAATCACTCTCTTCCAGGTACTCACTATATTTATTTATTTATTTTTTAAATACAAATTGTCATCATTTTCTATTAAATATATATTTGTGCCTAATATGTTTTTTTTTTAATAATAGTTGAAAGGTGGAACAATTATGGTGATGAAGGTCTGACTTCAAAGTTGCTATCAAAGTTCTAAGTCAAACATGTTCTTCATCAAGTTTGTGAAAGAAATTGGAGCACATGGTCATGTTCACACAAAGTTGCCTTGTCGTTTGGCAATGAAAAGTTGCATAAGTTAGTTCATGTAAATTCAATGTGCGACTTCGAGTTAGAATTTGATCACGAGCGAAGTGATGAGATTTGTACAGATTCAGTGGCACGAATCATATTTTTAATGATGATATATTAGATAGTGGACGAAGATGAGAAGAACCTATTTATCATTTTGATAATTTGGATTAATTTGGATCAAGACCTTCCCTACAGAAGATAGAGAAACGGCCAGAGTGTGATGATGGTGGCCGCAGTAGCAGGTAGAGTAGGCGTGGAAGCGATGTTGCGAGGAAGAGACATTGGTTCTTCTCCGTGAGTGGGCTCACTCAATAATTGTTTTAAATACTAGTAGTGATGATGGTGACGATAGAGCCCGATGGGGGTAGCAACATTGTTGGTGACGGTGAAAATAGTAGAACACCGATTGGGACGTGGAAGCGGTGGTGGCATTGGAGCAAGCGGTCTTTGATGATAGTGGTTATGTCGTCGAGTTGATCATGGCATGTCGTGGGCGCGAGTAAAAATTATTATGCCACCTGAATCGCGTCGTGGATATAGGTCGGGCGTATGGGAGCGATGAAAGCAACTGGAAGGCAGTGACATTTGCTAGTGATGATGACTATTCCGATTGGGCATGATTATGGTCGGTGTAACGGATTGATGGCGCTTCCGATCCTTGGCTGGGATCGATTACCTCGTTTCGAGGAAGGGAGATAGATCACATCGTAACTTTAGGCTGATGAATTCTTCGATCTTGTTAGTGGGTATGATTTTGTCCCGGTGTTATTCAACCAGCACGGAACAAGATTTAGTGGTTCATATGGATATGACCAATCTTCGATAGCGGTAACATTAACATCGGGTTTTGGATCTTATCGGCGTGGTGTTGAGCGGCGACCTCGAGGCCATATTTTCTTAATTATGGATCATCCAGTGCAATCATCTCGACCAGCGCATTCAAGTGATGACCAGTGCTCAATGGCGATGCCATTTATCTGAATTATCGATGGCAGTTTGTATTAACAAATCGTCGGTAATGATGATGATGATTTTGAGCCCCTACGTTAATTGACATGTGGTATTGATTGATGTATTTGGTGACATTTTGTTAAAAAGTTGTTATGTTTGATATAAAATAATTTACTTTTTGTTAACGTTAAGCGTACATGTCTTTTCTTCAGTACTTCATTAACTATTTAAATAATTTTAAATTTAAAAAAAAAATTTATTAAATTTTTAGCTTCCTTAATTATATATATATATTTCTAATAATTTATATAATATTTTAATCATTTTTAAATATTTTAATAATGCTTATTTTTGCGTATCGGCCCGATGTCACGACCCATACAGCGGCCAGTTCGTGCCGGGATGCGTCGTCGGTGGCCAGATACGCGACTTTGAACCATGGAGCTCATTCATTCTCACCATCCCGACATTATTTTTCTTTGTGAAACTCTGGTTCATGCAGATAAGATTGAAGATATCAGGAGTCGCTTCAGTTTCGAAGCTTGTTTTTATGTTGATCGCCTAGGTAGGGGAGGAGGTTTAGCAATGCTTTGGAAGAAAGCCACCCTCTGTTCAATAACCCAGTTCTCGTCAAACTTCATTGATGTAGAGGTTAGCAGCCCAAACAGCCCCTTGTGGAGACTAACAGGATCCTATGGCTTCTTGGGACATGATCCGAAATCTAGGACTGAGGTCCTCTTTGCCATGGTGTCTTATGGGGGACTTCAACGAAATTTTGAGTATTGGGGACAAGAAGGGAGGGGTGGAGTGTCCACCATGGCTATTACGAGGTTTCCGCTCCACCCTTTCAGATTGCTCCTTGTGTGCCTTGCAGTTGGAGGGGTATCCTTACACATGGGCATAGGGAAGAGGGACAGATGAAGCCATCGAAGAGAAACTAGATAGAGCAGCCGTATCCATGTCCTGGTTGAACTCTATCCCAAATGCAAGACTCCAGAATCCGATATCAGCAACCTCAGATCACACCCCCATTGAAATAAACACCTGTGGCTCTAAGCTCACCACCAGAAGACACCACCGCTTTCGGTTTGAAAATAAATGGCTCGGGGAGCCTAACATTGACAGGGTTGTTTCGAACTGCTGGATACGTTCACAAGAAGCCCCCTCACTGGACAAACTTAAATCTTGCGCAAGCTCCTTGCAAACTTGGGGACGAGGTTTAGCTAGACATTTCAAGGATAAAATCCAAGCCTATTCACAACCTGCAAGCCTCCTCTGACCCCATGTCTACGACAGACTATTACAGGGCCCGATCTCAGCAAAATGCACTCCTAGCTCAGGAAGAGACATATTGGAAACAACGGGCAAAGTGCCACTTGCTCGAAGGTGGGGACTCCAACTCCTGGTACTTTCATGCAATGGCATCAATAAGGAAACGTATCAACAGTATCGAAAGAATCCAGGACAATGCAGGAATTTGGAGGTCCACAAAAGATGAGCTAAACTCAGTAGCAGTAGACTGTTTCTCCAACATCTTCCAGGCAGACCTTAGTGAGAATGAACTGGACCCTCCACTTTATCCAGCCTATGATTTCTATCGAAGATAATGCTAAGCTCACAGCTCCTTTCTCCATAGATGAGTTCAGACAGGCGGCATTCCAGATGTACCCAGACAAGTCCCCGGGACTGGATGGCTTTAATCCGGCTTTCTATCAGAGGTTTTAGCCACTTGTGGGTAATGATCTTTTCCTCCAATGCTCTAGATGGTTGGGAGACCATCAGTTTCCTTCTGAACTCAAAAAGACAAATATTGTGTTGATTCCTAAATGCAGCCAGCCCACCACAATGAAGGACCTTCGTCCAACCGCCTTATGCAATGTGGCATACAAGATTATGGCCAAGGTTTTAGCCAATCGACTCAAGGAAACCCTCCCTCTTATCATCTCTGATGCCCAATCGGTGTTTGTTCCTGGAAGGTCAATTTGTGATAATGTTTTGTTGCTTTTGAAGTAATCCATTACATGAGGCGCAAAATGAAAGGAAAACGGAGAAATGTAGCACTGAAAATTGACATTAGCAAAGTCTATGATCAAATTAACTAAAAGTACCTAGAAGCAACCATGAGAAAATTGGGTTTTGCTGCACACTTTGTTGATATGATCATATTATGTGTAACAACGGTCTAATGCAACATAACTGTCAATAGTGACTTGGTGGGCCCTATAACCCAGGGATGTGGCCTGCGACAGGGTGATCCATTGTCTCCCTACCTATTCATTATTTGCGCTGAGGGTCTCTCTGCATTGATAAAACAAGCAGAGGCAATGGGTGATCTTCATGGATGCTGCATTAGTAGAGGTGTGCCTAGTCCCTCTCACCTTCTATTCGATGATGACAATTTTTTCTTCTTCAATGTCTCTGAGTGGGAGCTCAACAAATGCATTCCATACTAGGAGTGCGAAAATCTCAAGTCAATTTGTCGGCTTGCATCAGGGAATCTTCTTGATGCTGATGTCTCCCAACAGAAGTAAAGCGAAATCTTGCTTGTCACAGGGGTGTATACCCCCTTAAACCTTATTAGATATCAGGAACCCTCCTCATAAGGAGAAAGCGAGGGAGCAGGTATACCTTGAGAGGCCCATGGAACAAACTATAGGGGTGGCTATCAAAATTATTATCCTAAGTAGGAAGAGAGGTTCTTGTGAAAACAGTAGCCCAGGCCATTCCCACCTATTGCATGAGCTCTTTCCTAATCCAGTCTCACTTTGTAGGCTTGGAGGATGATGTGGGCTCATTTTGGTGAGTCTGAAATACTAGCGAGAAGGATGGATAAAATGAGACTGCTTTTATGTCGAGAAAGGAGCGAGGAGGTATGGGCTTCCGGGATCTCCACTTCTTCAACCATGCAATGCTAGGCAAACATGGCTAGAATTTTATCTCTAACCCGCATTCTCTAGGTAGTAGATTGATAAAAGCAAAATACTTTCCTTAGGGGAATGTTCTATCATCTCAACTGGGTTTGCACCCGAGCTATACATGGAAAAGTATATGGTCAGCGCAATCCATTCTTAAAATGGGGTGAAAGTGGTGTATAGGAAATGGAAGATCTTGGCAGGACTCTTAGTTGAAAGATGATACTCACCTACACCTCATCACTTTTATCATGGAAGGCTTGGAAAACTTAATGGTTCAGGATATGTTTATTCCAAGAACACGGGGATGGGACATAGAACGCACTACTGAGACGTTTTGCATTAGAGATGCTGCAAGCTATGCTAGGCTTTCGGCTTGATAGAAGGGAGGGGATCAGCTTCATATGGCACTTCACGAAGGAATGAATATATTAGTCAAGTGGGTATAGGCTTTCCTTGAGTGGTGAGGCCCATGAATGTCCACGAACAGCAGAGGCTATTTGGAATCTCAAACTACCCCACAACGTTAAAATTTTCCTCCCAGCATGCATGTAGGCGCCTCCCAGTTCTTGCTACCATTTTGGTGGCTCCCGACAACTTGCTATATGTCACCAGGAACCAAAAACCATAACACATGCTCTCCTCCTGTGTGGATGTGCGTGAGCAGAAGTCAGTTGACGATCGTCGGCCAGCGAATTCATGTAGTCATTGAGTGTCTCAATGCAAAATGAGTGTCTCTTTACGAGACTGAACGCTTGGGTAAACATGGCCACGTCGAGGCCCGTCTGACCATGCTACTTGAAATATAATAAGCTATGTACAATAGTTTTAGAGTTAATTACACTCCTTCCTAAGCATGTATCGGTCGAGAATGTTTCATACATGTTTACAAAATATATAATCAAAACCACATGTGGATTCTTGCCAAAGCGGCCTCTAGTGGCGTAGTCTACAGGCTGTACTGAGGGGGTCTACGACGGGGTGAGCAATACCGAGTAGTTGAATTCTCTACGGGGGCTACTACCCACCTAAATGCATCTTGATGGCACATCACAACATCCACATTCCATACGATTTGTTCATACACTGAGATACAGTTTCTATCATGCATGAAATGTTTCCAGCCGCCCGTACCTCGAGTACTCATAGGCTCCCTTACACGTGTTTATGCAGTGTGGCCATTGTCATTAGTAATACCCGATGACACCCATATCGAGCCTTTGTGTTTCGCACGACACGATATTAGCGATGGGTTTACCTATCAAGAGTCAATCAGGCTCTATTGTGAGACCGGAAAATCCAGTTTCCTAAGAAGGACAGAAATGATAATTGGTCAAAGTAGAGATTTTCTAGATCTCGGATAATGAAAGCGGACGGCAGTTGGAATCGTCTATGAGAAATCTAGCTACCCGTCGAATTTAAAATGAATTAAGAGCCGGTCGAATTTCACGTTTCGAGCAAAGAGAGATGTAGGACACTTGGCACGTTTTGTGTGAGAGGTGCCAGTGTCAAAAGCCGTGGGAGAGTCGAACTTGGTACCAGTGGGGCTCACTTGGGACAATGGCATCATGCCATTTGATAAATCTCTCGGTAGATGGATAAGGATAAGGGTGTAATCCTATGGTTCAATGAGAAATGAATGTGGCATAGAAAGGACTTGTCTCTTGTGGCCTTGACGGAAATCAGTTTGGGAGGGGGAAGAGAGGGAGAAATGCTTAGGAAAGGAAGAGTGAGGAAGAGAGGGTTTTAGAGAGAGCTCCACGCCTGCACAAAAATTCACGGCGATCGGATAGTTGGCTTGGGCAGAACAAGACAAAGTTGCTCCCCACGACAAGGACCACAGTGGGTGCAGTTTTGGGGCCGACGGAAACTCAGGAAAGGTAGGGTTTCTCCTACTTGTTTTACTTTTTGCTTAAGGGTCTTGTAATGGGTGGGGGATTTGTTGGTGAGAAAGAGCATTAGTGATTTCGGTTCAAAAGATTTGGATGAGTGAATAAATCCTTGGTGTGGTTTGGACAGTCCACAGACTGTTTATGTGATTTAGTGATGTGTGTTGTTTCCATGGTGGTCTTTTATGTTGATTGTGAAATTATTGGGGGTTCGAGACGAGCCAGTGGATTTTGCCTTAGCCCGTATGAAATTTAAGTTTATGTTATTATTATAGTTGAATAACATGATGTATGTGATTTAAATTGTTAATATATGCATGAGTGATATATTAGCATGAGGTTGTATGTTTGGTGTCTATTCTGCATTGCACTTAGGTGGGTAACCCAGTGGGAAATTCCTCTGGGCTTTGCTCACCGGGTCGTGGGACCTATTTTTTTTTGGAATTAGAAGGCAGCTTGGGGGATGGGGCATCAGGGACCTTAGAGCGAAGAAATATTGTCGGCCTTATCTTGTATTTTACTTGTTTTTTTGTAAAATTACGGGCAAGGGCAGGTTTGTATAAATTGTAATTAAACACAATTGTAAATAATCATTTTTGTATAAAATGTACATTTTTATGAGTAGGATGTGTAGGCCCAAGTGGCCATTTTTGCACATGTACGTGCCTCATGACATGAGACATGTAGATTTCCGCGGGTTGACGGGTTGTCAACGGACACCCCGGGATTGGGGCGTCACACCTATCACTAAACTCTAGGTCTAAGTGGTAAATATGACCGTGTGTTTTATTTTGGGCAACAAAAATTTCGGCTTACGCCTCGAGTCTCTTACACCAAAACAGAATGTTTCGGATAACACCATGGGTCTCTTACACCCATATAGAATTTTTCGGACGATACTCCTTGGGTCTCTTTAAAGTTCCAAGCTTTTCACTTTAGGAGTGTGACCCTTCTTGCCATGTACATTAATTACTTTTCATTTTATTATTTGAACTGTGAGTCTTTATTGGACGTGGTCGAAGAATATCTTTCAACACATTCTTAGTGATGAATAATAGTCTAGTCTTGTGCGTAGAACATACGATGGCAGTTATGAATCTTGATGATGCTGATTCATATAATCAATTCAATGGTTCATGATTATATTTCATATAATTGTTATTTAAATGATAACACATCAATTTAGCATGCATTAGCATATTATTTTCCACACACCATCCATGCTATCGATTCGAAGCAATAACATACAAGCAAATTCACACATAGACCGATTTGGTCCCGACAAGCAATCAGGCTGACACTTGGGTCGGCTGTGCCATGGGTTGTCCATGGGCGGCCCCCTCATGAACGTTGGTTCGCTTCATTGGGCGAAATCCCATGACCATTTAGGCCTTACAACACTGAAGCTATTTTCATAGCTTTTTAGACAAAGAATATCAAAGTAGGAAGACCCTCTGGGGTTGTGAAAACTCCACGTCTTAGGTATCCACACATAGCTCTTGTAGTGGGGATCCAACTGCCTCTCTTCTACTTGGTTTGATGTAAGATCATCCGGAAATCCCAGAGAGAAGGTGAAGTATACTCTCTAAACTCTCTTTCTTTCTCCATGTTTCTCTCTCTTTCTCTCTTTTTCCCTCCGGCTTAGGTTGGGTCGGGGTTGGGAATTCGAGAACAATTACCTCGGCTGCTTAGAATGTCAGTTAACCAGTCAGTCTCATTGGCTCTTAGGATTTTGTATTTACATCTGCTCTGCCATGAATTTCCATCCACTGGAGTGCCATGTGTCTCTATGGCCGCGCGGAGTTGATTGTTTGGCTTGCTCACAACTTGACACGTGGCACATTGTAGTATGACCCCACACAATCAGTGTCAAGTAACCTAACCACCGGTCTGCTCAAAAGCGTGAAATTGATGTGCCGGTGTGAGAGTCGATGTGGTAACTAGATTTGAACTGATTCAACGGTGAGAAATCCGTTTGTTGCAAGATTTGAAAAATTACGATTTGGCCAAGAAATTATCGTTTTACTCTTTTGAAGTAGAATTTTTACGGGGTTTCTGATAAATCACAGAGGCCCAGTCTTTGCTTCTGACCTTCATCAACAACATGAATGACATGCTCCCCTTGCAAACGTTATACTCACAAACTCCCCCCTTTTGAGCAAGGCACGGGTAAGCATACTAGCTACGGTATTATGGACAATATGGAAGAAGCAACGGAATGCAAAGGTTTGGAATGGTCGAAATCTTCCACCTCTAGTGGCAGTCCAACAAAGTTTAGACTTTGTGAGCACTTGGAATTTGGTAAGAGATAACCGTCTCCAGCAGACTGTGACTCATGACCTAGCCTGCCGATCGATAGAGAAGCCTTGCCTAGGTCACCTCAAATGCAATATTGACGGCGCTTTCTTTCGGGAATTACTGCAAATGGGTGTCGATTGTGTCATTAGGGACAACAGTGGGTGCTTGGTTCAAGCCTTACCGGCATAACCCCGAGTTGTCCTACTCGAATAGTTGAAAGCCGTCTTTCTTAGAAGATCTCCATTGGATCACACAATAGCAACTTGGCAAATCATTGTAGAAACGGGTGCAAAAAGAAAGTGTGGTAGTTTGCCTTCCCACTCCCCACAAAGCGAAACCTCTCGGAATTTGACATTTGATTCTTGATTGTGAGTGTCTTGTTTGTAAAGAATTTAACACTCTACCGTTTGCAAGCGCCCAGAGCAAACTCTTGCAAGGGCTACCTAATTTCATGCTAGCCCATCCTCATGGTTAGAGGCTTCAATTTTCCTTATGGATGCCTTAACTGTTGATTTTCTTTTAGAGTTGAGTTATTATATTTATCCCCTTAGTTTCTCAAAGGGGTTCTTCGTTAAAAAAAAAATTAATATATTTTTAAAATTTTAAAATTAATTTCAAAATTTTTAAAAATATAAATTATATAATTATAATATCATAGCGATTGAACCGGATTTGATGACAGATTTGATCAGTCAACTATGAACCAATCCACCAATTGTTAGCACATTGAGAAAAATATAAGGAAGTAAAAGGCAACAGTGTTTGAAACAGTCAACCGGCGGCTCCTAAAGTCGGCAGAGAGAGGGAGGGAGGCGTGTTGAATCAGCGGATGGATAAGCACACGAACCACATGGGTCCATTTAGTGTACGACTCTTTCAATCCCACCCCTGCATCGTTCCACACGTGTCCACATCTTATAATTTCAAACCTAATCCTTCCCTATAAATAATTAAATATCAACAAATAAATCCACTCCAAATCCAAGTATAAGATCACGTGGTCGAAAATCGGGAATTCCCGGCAATGGCAATGATAAGCAGGAAAAGGCTTGAATTGGTAGCGAAGAAGATGAGGTCGTCGTCGTCGTGGTCAAGAAGTAATTGCAGAGTCCCTCATGGGTGTGTTCCGATATACGTGGGAGAAGAGCATAAACTGTACGAGGTTCCGGTGGAGTGTCTGTCTTCCGTAATGTTACAAGCGTTGTTGATTCAGTTCCAGGAGGAAATTCCGGCCAATGGACCCCTCTCTTTGCCTTGTTCTCCCCAGATGTTTGACTGGGTGATCGGTCTCGCCAAGTCTGATCAGGAGATTATTAATACTGTTCATGACTTGTGAAAATTTCTTCTCAATCCACAGCTAATTAATTAATACAGGAGGCTTATTACGTTAATGGCCGATGGTCCGTTTCGAAAAGGGCAGGGCATCGGCGTCCGTGGACTGTGGGAGAGAGGGGTCAAGAAAAAGAGGTGCAGTTCGTTGTCAAAATATGTTGGGGGAGCCTGTAAAAATTAATTGTTTGTAAGGAATGAAAAACTGATTGTTTGTTTGTCAAAATCACAAATCCTATAAGTTTAGAAGAATTAGTTGTTCAACATGTATCAAAGTTTGGTTACCTACTTACCTCTAATGTAATTTCTTATGTTTGACTTTCCATATACACATATACGAGGCTGGAGTGTAAAATATGAAATTCATATTAAATTAAAATTTTATAAAAATATTTTTTTAAGAACTTTAAATGAACTAAAATTTGTAAATCTAATATTTTTTATATATATATATTTTAAATAATTCACTTTGGACAAAATATGTTTTACAATTTTATATATTTATATTTGTCTTACAAAGAAAAAGATGTTTTATATAAGAAAATAACAATGATATTTTTATTGGCATCCTATATGTAGGGACGGCCGAAGGGGTTAAAAGCATAGATGTATACTAGAGGTAGTAATATGACTTGAATTCGATGTCTCGGCCTATTTTAACCCAATTTTTTTTAAAAATATTAGGCTTTAAATTTTAAGGTTCAAACAAAATTGGATTAAATTAACTTGATTTATTTGACGAATGATTTATATGGGTTTTGTTCAGATTAATCTGATTAACCCGATTGACCTGAAATCTTTAGTTAATTTTTTTAAATAACTAACTTATTAATTGAGATTTTCAATAATTCATTTATAAAATTCGATATTTTAACAAAAAATCTACACTTATTTATTTCTTAGTATGATTATATCTTCTAGTAAGATGAATTTTCAAAATAAATAGGATATTTCATTATTATATAGTTGAGATACATTTTGGAAAAATATATATCATTTTATTCCGAATAAAAATAGAATTTATATTATTCTTGTTCACAAATTTAATTAATAGATGAAGATGGCCATTAGCCAGAAGCGTAAAGGATATCACGTGCTACAAATGTGAAGTCGTATATTACATTTGATATAATGATGATGATGATGAATATTATAAATATATGAAGATTCATTTGATACTTTGAAGTTTTTTTCAAAGATGTTATTAAGTTGTTATTTTATTGTTTTGATACTATTTAACTAATAAATTTGATACTTTGGATATAATAATGCTTTAATATTATTTATTTATTTAAGTTTGTTTAATATTATTATATTTTTTTAGACTCAATTATTTTATATATTAATTATTATTATATATTTATATATTATTTATTTTTATTTGAAGAATGATTGTAAAATTAATTTTTTTAGTATTTTTTAAGGTTTAACCCCTCAAATCATGTATTGGTTGAATTGGTTGAAAGACTGGCCGGTAAGATTAACACATATTGTTTTATTTCGTGAGGCTTAAATGGGTGGTTGAAATGGATTGGGGAACTGCTCCAGTTTACCAGCTATAATAAAGATAGTCTTATAAAGTTGACTTCCAATAAAATCATGGCATTGTTGACCTTATAAAATGAATGGGTTTTCGTCTTTTATAGTGTATTTTTTTTAAATTAACATATAAAATCATTTTTTAAAATTAATAGAAAAAGTATTAGTGATAAAAAATGCTGTATTTTTATTTATTTTTTAAATAATTTTTATTTTAATACTATTCTTTTGAAAAATAATATCTTAAAAGAAAAATCAAAAGAAACTACCAAATCTTAGCCACGGCTAATTTTGTGACCCTCATCATATATTAGTTAATAATTCAAAAATAATTTTGTGACAAGACCCCACTCAACACGTGAGCTTAAAGAGTAGAAAAATGGTCAGCATCTCCTCAATTTCATTTGAATTGGATAAAGAATAAAAAAGAGAAAAGTATTTCCTAAAAAAAAAAAGAAAAAAAAAAAAAGAGAAAAGTACAAGATTTATTATTGAGTTTAATTTTATTGATAACTCTATGATTTTATTGAATATACATTCATTAAGCTATTATTTTTTCTTTGATATATATATTCCTTTGCACATTTTTTTATAAGAGGAATTATGCTTTAGGGGCATAGTGGCCTTTTGCTTGATAAAGAGTCCATAAATCAACCCAATTTAAGCCCAAAACCCATGAAATCAAGTAAATTTAATTATAAAAATATATAAATTTTAATATACCAAAAATATCCTTCCTTTCTAACCAACCACCCATCCTCCTTTTCACAATTCCAACCCACCCTTTCACAATCCCAACCCAATGGACCGCCCCCGCCCCCACCCCCACACCACTGAGTCACCGACCATGTGTTTATTCCCAAGCTTCCTTAGTTTTTGTTTTTATTTATTTTTTTATTTTTTTACAACTAGCCTCTATTGCTATTAAAAATTATTTTTTCTTCTTTAATGGTAATTAATTTTATAGAATTATTTCTAAATTTGAAAATCTATTTGATAAAAAAGCCTTTATTTTTTTAATTTTCATATATTTAATATTTCTACTATTTAAATTATAATTTTATTTTATGTAATTAATGTATTAAAATGAATTATATTTCAACACAATTACCTGTATCAACTTATAGCTTAGAATATATATAAATAAATATTAATATTTTAAATAATAATGATAATATAATATTTCTTAATTATAAAAAATATTATGCTTTGTTTACTATTTATAATATTTATAATGTTCATATTATGATTTATTTTTTATATTTTTACACTTAAATTTTTAAGAAATGTATATAAAAAATATTATTCACATGGGTTTTGAACTATTTTTTCAAAATAAAAGTGATATAATAACATTTGTTATCTTTATTTTAATTTAATGAAAATTAATAATAATCAATTAAATATTTAATTTGAAACATTATTTAAAAGTGAGAAAATTAAAAGAACAATGTACATAAATTGAAAGTACAATATGAAGTATATGAAAGTAACACATTTTTAATAACTAAAAGTGACAAAACATTGTTACTTAAGTTACCAATTACTTTTAGTTTATAATACATATTTTCAGTTTATAATATCATTATTAATTTTATTAATAAAGTAGAAGATAATTTATAATATTATATTTTTTAATAAATAAAGAAGATAGTTAATACATTATATAATAACATTGTTTTAATAAATTAATTACATAAAATTTTTTTAATAAAAAATAAAAAATAAAAATAAATCTTTTAAAATTTACATTTTTTTAATTAACTAGATTTTCATAAAGAGTGAAAATGAGAAAATATTTACACAATTAGTTAAGGTTATCAATGAGAAAATATTTCACACTTAATCTTCGTTATACATTTTGATTACATTATGCATTTTATTGTAATTTTTGGATTTATAATGTCCACCAATGCATGTGAATAATGTCCCATATTAATGTATTAGCATGTGACGTGTGTGTGTATATATATATATATATATATATATATATATATATATATATATGTCACCATTGCAATTTTTTGAAAGCTAAACACTTTAGTTATAGGGTAGTAAACAAAATCTCATCAAACCTCGAACTGTAACTCCCTTTATTATTCCTATGCCCTTACTTGTTTGAACTCTGTCAGAACATTTCACCAATACGATCTATACAATGTGCGGGCACGTAGTGAAAATATTTCATATAAAATAATATTTAAATTTTATGAGAAACGTAAGCTTGTACACTCCTCGTACACTTAATACATTTTCCTTGTACAGTTAGTGTAGTCATCTTGTACATTATAACAAACCCCTGTTATTTAATAAAAGTTAATAATAATATTTTGGATATTAAAGTTTGATAACAATATTTGAAATTAAAAATAACAAATGTATTAGGTTATTCATTATGTAAGCGCTAATTTTGGCTTCCACCAATACGCATAAAGAATATCCTAAGTTGATGTACAAGCACTACAACAAATTGACAATTTACCTACGGAAAATTCAGATAATATAGTAATTGCCGGTAATTAAATTTACCTATTTAATAATCGACAACTATATTTCGTAGGTTGTTGCAAGATAGGTAAATACCACGGAATCAATCCAGAGGTAAATTACTCACGGAAATCTGGTCGGTAAATTGTGGAAAGTGGTAGGTAAAGGAGGAAAATCTACAAATGGCACGCAAATACCAACAAAAAATCTCGAAAATCTGCCGGTAATTTACTCCACTGAAAGTCCCATTCTGCAGATTTTTACTTACCAAAATCAAGAAAATACGCATTCGCTTACTAACCCAGACTAATCCTGTAAAACATGGAGGATCCACTAAACAACAATAATAACTAATGTTGATAAATCAAAATAAGCATATATATCATTCATCAATCCTGTTATATTAATTGCAAATAAGCATATATATATATATATATATATATATATATATATATATATATATATTGTTAGAATAAAATAATTTACTTTAATTTTTTGGATATATTAGGTTTAAACATTAAAATTATTTCATTTTATAAAATTTAAAATATTATTATAATTACACTTATATTTAATAATAATATCAAGCATAAAGATAAATATTTCAAAAAAGTATCAAAGATGGGGTTCTCTTACCCACGGAACACTTCCGGTAATGTTCCGTAGGTATTCAGCTGGTAATGGAAAATACCCATGGAACACTCTCCGCTTCTGCAATTTTCTCCGTAGGTATTCTCGCCGCAGAATGGAAAATTACCTATTTTTAACACTTCCATCGGTAATTTTCCGTAGGTATTCCGTTGGTAAATGGTACCTAAAAGTTACGCCTATATAGCGGAAAATTACCTTAATGGACACTTTCGCCGGGTAATTTTCCCGTGAGAGGTATTCTGTCGGTAAATGGTAGCAAAAATGTGGAAAAAATAATATGCTTTGTTCCGTCGATATTCCGTCGGTAATTACCAAGAGAATTTAATCCGTCTGTAATTTTTGTCGATAAACAAGGAATTTCTTGTAGTGAAGTGTACGACCTTGGAAAGAGATTTTAGATGGAAAAATATACAAATCCTATGAGAAGTGTAAGCTTGTACACCCTTTGTACAATTAGTACATTTGTCTTGTACATTTAGTGTAATTACCTTGTACGCTATAACAAATTCATGTTTTTCCCTTATTAAATACTAATATATGTATTTTTCCATTGTTTTGATGAAATAAATGATAAAAAAAAAGAAACTAATTATTAGTTTACATATTTTTAAATTGGGGAAGTTTACAACATAAACATGTACTAGAGTTATTTATTATGTAAGCGCTAATTTTGGCTTCCACCATGTTTATAAAGAATATCTTAGGTTTGTGTATAGATGTACGACTTTGGAAAGATATTTCAGACAGAAAAATATTCAAATCCTATGATAAGTATGTTTAAATACCCTCTTATACAACTAAGACATTTGTTCAGACATTTAGTGTAATAACCTTGTACACTATAACAAATTCATGTTTTTTTTATTAAATAATAATATGTGCATATTTCCATTGTTTTGATGAAATAAATGATAAAAAAAGAAACTAATTACTAGTTTACATATTTTTAAATTGGGGAAGTTTACAACATAAACATGTATTAGGTATTCATTATATAAGTGCTAATTTACCAATGCGTATAAAGAATATCCTGGAATGATGTATAGGTGTATGATCTTGGAAAGAGATTTCAGATGGAAAAAATATCCAAATCCTATGAGAATTGTAAGTTTGTACACCCCTTCTACAATTAGTACATTTGCCTTGTACATTTAGTGTAATCACCTTATACACTATAACAAATTCATGTTTTTCCCTTATTAAATACTAATATATACATATTTTCATTGTTTTGATGAAATAAATGATAAAAAAGAAACTAATTACTGGTTTACATATTTTTAAATTGGGGAAGTTTACAACATAAACATGTACTAGGGTTATTCATTATATAAGCGCTAATTTTGGCTTCCACCAATACGTATAAAGAATATCATAGGTTGGTGTATAGGTGTAAGACCTTGGACAAAGATTTCAAATGGGAAAACATTCAAATCCCATAAGAAGTGTGTTTATATACCTCGTACGCTTAAGACATTCGTCGTCTATTTGGGCAAATAATTAATATTTTTATATTAATTTTATTTGAAAAATAGTTTCAAAACTCATTTGATAATATATATATATATATATATATATATATATATATATATATGAGCAGTATATATATATATATATATATATATATATATTTTAATACACCTTTAGTTTCAATGTGTCAAATCTACAACCCTCCTTGTTTTGCTTTTCTACTTGAATTAGACACGAGTTTTATATATTTCTCTAAAACTCTTTTAGTTTCCTTTATAAAATTGGAGTGTAAAAATATTAAAAAATAGATCATAGTGCGAATATTATAAGTAAAAATTATTATAATAGGAAATTAATGAAATATAATATTTTATATAATAAGACGTTTTATATTGAAAATATTAATCTGTTTATATATTTGCTAAATTATTAATTGTTATAAGTGACTATAATTATATATTGAAATCCAATTTATTTTAATTCCTTAATCACACAAAAATATAATTAAAAGTATCATTAAAAAATAAATAATTAAAAAGTTGTAATATTGAATAAATGTAAATTTGAAAATAATGACATTTTACCAAGTAAGACTTCTCAAACTGCTATGCCCATTTAGCAAACAACAAATTTAAAATCGCTGGTGCCACACTGTTTTCTTTGGAAAGCTAAACACTTAAGGTACAATGTACCAAATTGTTTTTGCATTAAGACCTAGAACCCAAATCCCCCTTCCTATATCTCAGCTTTACTACGAAGAATAAATAAAATTTTAAGAAATTATTTATCTATTAAAAGTTAATTTTACTTTATTATATTTATTACAAAATTAATAATCTAGTAAAAATAAAATAAATGAATAAATAAAATTTTAAAAATAAAAAGTTTTGGTTAAGTATATTTTAAAAATAAGTAGAAATAAGATATTTTCTTATAAAATTAATTTATTTAAAAGATGAAAAATGAAGGAAGGCTGACTGATTTCTATGAAAAAGTTTTAAAAAAACTTCAACATTAATTGCAAATTCAAACAAAAAAGGAAAAAAGGGAAATGAAAAAAAAAAGGGAAAAAAAGGAGGTTGGTTACGTCACGTGTCTTGGGTGTCGACGTGGGTGGGGAAGGGGGCTGTATGGGGAGAGGAGGTAAAATCAAAAAGTATTTTTGTCCTAAATAAATTATAGGTTCTCAAACTCAATTAGAATGGTTATTTGTACGCTTTATAAATAAAGGTCCTAAATAAATTATATGTACGCTTTATAATTCCCCCATTTTTTATATGAGGGAGGAGGGGACTACCCCAGAAAAACTGAAAGTTACAAGGCACTACCCTTGGCAAACGACCACCTATCTTATCTTGTTGGAGGATGCCACTCAAGGTCCCAGGAGGGGTTTGCCAAAATCCGACCTCTGAGTCAGGAAGATCCAGAGCTATGTTTGCTAACCAATCTGCAGCCTAATTACCCGCTCTAAATATATGTTTCAAGTTGACATGCCAGTTCCGCTGCAGGAGCTGTTTGCATTCCTCGATAAGGTTCGAGTGTTTGTTTCTATTGGGTGCTTCATTAGTTACTCAATTGAGGACCAGCAGAGAATCGATCTCTACATTCATTAACCGATGCCCCCGCTCCCACGCAAGCCGAAGGCCATGCAACAACGCACACAACTCTCTCTCTACAGCCGAATAGTGTCCTAGCCGAATTGAGAACCGATGCAACCAACTCCCATTATGATCCCGAAGAAGACCTCCTCCCCCAGCTAGGTTTTTGCCTTGTTGAAAGCTCCCATCAGTATTAAGAGAAACCTAACCTTGCCTGGGGGGGACCAGCCCACCCACTCGATCCTGTTCCGTCCTCCGTTTATGATGGATTGATTCTGGAGCGTAGCATTAATTAACCTCTTGGGAGTAGGCAATTGATTTTAAGGATCTTCCTATCTAGGGTAGTGTCCTTATTCTGGAACGTGGATTCATTCCTCCACTTCCAAATCCACCAAAGGGTTAAAGCAAACTTGTCACTCCAGGCATTATTATCATTCTGAAGCCTTGATCTTTTCAGGTTCCAGCCTAGCCACTCCTCAAACGACAACTGCAGGTTTCTCCTCAAATTCTCCTTATCAAAGAACTGGGACCATATAGGTTGAACCTTGTTGCATGACCTGAATAGATGATCCAGGTTTTCCACTTTATCAGAGCAGTAATAGCAGTGGGGGTTAGAGCTGAATCCGCTATGGGTTCGCTCGGCATTGGTCAGGATTTTCCCATGGTTAAGAAGCCAAAGGAATACACGAACCCTTTGCGGCACCTTGAGCTTCCAGATGCTCCCTTAGAGACCGGACATGCTGGTTCAGCATGGAGTAGGCAGATTTCACTGTAAACGCTCCATTGGTTGAGGGACCCCAACACATCCCATCCTGGAGGTCTACATCTTGCCGAATCCAGCATGCAGTGAGCTTGTGCACTATATGGGTGGGAAGTAGACTAGCAAGTTCTTCCCACTTCCATTCCCCACCTGGGTTCCAGTAGCTTTGCATCGTCTCAAGAGAGTCGGCCCAAGGGATATCCTTGATTGCTGCATTGAGAAGGGGAGTTTCATCAAGCCAAGTGTCTCTCCAAAAGAGGGTGTCTCTTCCATTATTCACCTCGGCCCGCACCCCTTTATGGAGAATTGGAGTTGCCGAACTGATGCCCTTCCAAACGTTGGATGCGCCTTTCTTCTTGGTCAGCTTCATGAGACTGGGCTCTCCTCTAATGTATTTTGTCCTGACCACTGTGCCCAGAGCCTATCTTCTTCCATAATCAACCGCCAATCTAGCTTAGCCATGAAAGCTAGGTTCATACTCCTCGTCTTCTTAATTCCCAGACCCCCGAACTCTTTCGCTTTTGTGACTAGCTCCCAATTCACCAAGTGTTTCTTCATTCGAACCACTCCACAAGAATTTCCTTACCATTTTATCTAGTTTGTGGCATAAGTTATTGTTAGGAGTGCAGTTTGCATAGAGTAGAGGGGGATGGTAGATAGTGTAGTCTCCTGAATTTTCTGAGTCGTTGGATCATCGAAGCATTAACCCGTCGTAAGATATACCGTAAACAATCAAGAAAACGGCATGGGTAGGTGGGCTCACGCCTCCGATACCTAAGCCTCGCCCGTGGAATTTGGAGTGAAAGAGTCGGCCTTTTTGTGGTGAAGCATCTGCATCTTTCATAGGATTCCTCCTTCCTTTATGGAGGAGGAAGATGATCTGATTCACATGGAAAGTGGGTGATTTCCTTCCGAAACGGAAGGGGAATGAGGGCGTTCTTTGTGCGCCATGACATGTTCTTCCCTTTTTTAATGACACAATTGGCCCCAACTTGTGCCTTAAGAAGTGTTTTACCACCTCCAAAACGGATATGTGTGAGAGGGCTCATGCCTTAGACCGAAAGATCTACTTCGGGGTAATCATTACCGACCGTCTTCTTAGAGACGGTTCCCACTAGAGAGGATAAGTCTAGGGCGTTATGTCCCCCGGTCAATTGGAAGGTGATACTTTACTCGACCTGGCCCGCTACTGCTCCTCGCGGTAAAGGTGTTCGGGCCTATGTTCGGGGTTTCAGGAACGGTAGAGCCGCTCGCCCGGCACCCACAATGCTCCTTTTTCTCGACCGAGGCGCCTTCCCGGCTGAAAAAGAAAACGCTCAGACTAACTGGTGCTGGGAACACCGATCATTTACCGCCGTATGTCCAACGCGCGTGACATCGAGAATTTTCTATTTTGTGTCATGATTTGATAAATGGTTTAGGATTCCCTACTTCGAGGTCTCTATAAAAGGCTCTGGGTGTGGTGGCGATTCCTTCAGGCCATCAAGCATTAATGGGTTTTTCAATGTGGTGATACACAGCGTCTTTGGGGGCATCATGGAGTTGAATTTTCTAATTGCTTCGCTGAAGAGGCTTATGAAGTGGGGCCTGACTTGATCGTCAACTATGGCTCAGGCCGGCTGGTCGTATGATTGAGTCAACCGAATGGGATTGTTTACTTGGTATATTTTCGAGCCTCACACCTATCTCCTTATATCTCCCCGCTCGTTGGAACTCGTGTCTCGAAAACCTGAATGAAATCCTCTACACCCAAGAACCTCCTCCTAAGTCATCAGGCTCTCTTTGTTTTTTTTTTAGACCCTTTCTTCTTCTTCTTCTTTCTTCTATAGTTTTTCTTCTTCTACTGTGTTTCTTCCTTCTTTCGCCCATATCAGTTATGGATCGTCAAGTGTGATTCGCTTGTCGACAAGCCATGTAGTTGTAAATGTTGTACTGAAATTACATTTCTGATATTTTCGTGTCCTTGCACACTTATTCTTTTCGCGCTCGAACTTTCGCAGAGGTAAGGATCGACTTACCATAAAGGCGATATTTTGATAAACGGAATGGACTGTACCAGTACCTCATGAACGGACATAATCTACGCCCAAACTCAAATGGGCTAGATAGCGCAAGGGCCCACAAGCCTAGCCCACGCTCGTCTTCTATGCCCTAGGAAGCGAAGCGTCACCAGGGTTCAAATTACCTATAGGGGTGATGAGTCAGCGGTGCATTTAATGCATCTACAGACCCTAGACGCTTGATATATAGGGAGTCATCATTGGATTTTACTTGTTCTTCTCTTTCGGTCCCATTGCTCGCTTCTATTGCTTCGAGAGAGCACCTGCCTGGATATTCCGCATACACTCGTCGATCATTTCACTAGGCACTTGTTTCCTCCTCATTTTTCAAGTGAACATAGTTTTTGCTCTAAGTACATTTAGTTTTGGTCACCAACCAAGCTCATGACACTGCAGGGTGGTGGTCCTAGCAATAGAATTAGGGGAATCTTCCCGGTTCCCAATGGGGCTTGTATAGATTCCCCTCTTTACCGCCTAGCGCTGCACTCGGGGGGCTGATTTTCATCTTTTTGCCTCCTTTGTCATGTATGCTTGCAAGATGGCCAGAGGTCGCAGTTAGACTTCACGGTCAAGATGGGTAGAAGGGGCTTAGCCGAGAGTCGCCTTATGCAAGCAACATCATCTCCCCCAGATGAGGCGAGTCTGACACAAATCCCCCGAGGAGCACGGATTCTAGTCATTTGAGGGCCCGACTAAATCAACCTGTAGCGAACATAATGCAAGAGCACCTAGACCACCGAAATGCGGCTTCGCTTCCAAAGTGTCATCCCTGGTCAAGCAATTTTTGCACTTTACCAGAGCGCCATCTACCTATATTCACCTAAACGTCATTCGGATTCTGACTGGATGCTACGTACTAAACCTTCTTTACTAGCTGGACCTTTCATTGGTGGAAGTTTTCTTTGCTTACACCTTGAGGCTGGCGCATGGTGGCCGACTTTGCATTTCGGCCCAGAGCCCCCGGCTACAATTTGTTACGGGGCTCCCTGATTCGCTCAAGTCCGAGGCGAAAGTAGTGATTCTGATCAGGGGACCTTGGGATGAGACCCCGGGATCTCCTGACCTTTTGTTTGTTGTAAACCGATCGATGTCTTTCCCAGGTGTGTAGTGTGTGTGCTTTTACATGCCCGCCGGCAGCGTGACCTTATTACGTTGCGTCAAGCCAGGCAGGAAAACCTGCTTGGGTAAACCGGTCAATCAAGGAGAAGCGCCACTTTGAAAAAATTCGGAAGTTGTTGGAGATTTCCGAGTGGGAGCGACATCACGAAGTCCTTCTTACTTTGAAGAATCTGAATGATTTGAGTCGCAACCCGGCTCCCTATAGTGTTCCGATCATTCCGCGCCCTCTACCCACAGAAATCGTGGAAGGGGAGCATTACGTTACTACGGACCTTTTAAACTTACTCCTGGGCAACTCATCTCTAGCCAGGGAACCGAAGGCCGAGGCGGCTGGTCGGGAATTGGTGATCCGTACCCAGCTTGGGCAACCTTCCTCTACTAGTGATTTCACTCTACCCCACGTATTATCCAAAAAGCAAGGCGAAAGGCCGCCGTCGAGCGTCCTCCTTAGGAAGAAAGGGCTCCCATCCCGCCCTGCTATCAAGATAAGAAGGGACATCCAAGCAGAAAAGGTTCCCCGAGTTGATAGAAGATTTCGGCCCCTTGAGTCTCCCATATCCAAACATCCTGATTGGGAAGAAGAAGAGGAGGGGACTAAATGTCTCGACCGGTTCATAACTTTGTCGCCGTGTCGCTTGATGCTAGCTTCCAAGGCATTCGCTGATGTAACGCCCCAAAAATACCATAATATTTTTTTTATATATATAATATTTTTTATTATATGTTTAGGGTATAAAATAAATTAAATGAAATTTATTCGGAATTTAAATGCTTAGAACGAAAAAGATATGCAACCTGAAAATTTTATAGAAACCAATTAAATTTGGTAAAAATATCAAATGGGGACCCAAGGATCCTAAATGAGAAGTATAAGTGCAAAAGTGTGAATGAAATGAAATAAAATTGAAATGAAGTGTTAAAATGGAAAAAAAAAATGAGAAAATGGGATTTAGTGTGAAAGCCAACAGACTGTGAATATAAATATAAAACTATATTTCGTCTTTGAGAGACATTCCTTTCATTAAGGTATTTTCGCTTTTTTGAGAAAAAGGAGAGAGCTAGGTTTTGAATGAGACGGTGAATTGCTCCATGAAAATCAAAGACTAAAGTGATCAAAAACAAGGAGGAACCTTGATATTGAAGTTTGAAAGAGATTTGAGGTAAGATTCAAACCCTAAACCCCTTTTATTTGTGTTCGAAGTGAAACCACAAATGTGATAAAAAAGAGTTTTGTTTTAAGCAAATGAGTTTTGGGGTTGTGTTGGGTTGAGTTTTTAAAGAGTATTGTTGGTTGGTATTGGTTTGGATTGGTTTGGAGGAGGCTGTAAAAAGAGAAATGTCGGCTTTTCAAATAAATACAAATTTTGTCAAAACCCCTGTTCTTGTTTTGGCTATAGATTAAGTTATAATCATCCAAATGAAGTGATTTCAATTGTTAAAGAACCATAATAGATAGATCTATAAATACAGTGACCAGAGCAAATTGTACCATTAAGGCCCTGAATATACTTAAAGGGGGTTCGGTAGCTCACTGCATGCCGTTTTGGGTGTAGCTGTGGTGTTTTGGCCATAAAATGAGTTTCACTCATCCAATTTGAGTGATTCAAAATTCTAGGTAAACTTGACTTCTAGGGGAATAATTTACTTGAAGGAAGTGTATGCAAATTGTACCCCCAAAGTTCCCAGAAATCTGTCAAAGTGGAGTTATGTGCATATTATGTTTTGCAAATTAGAGTAGTCTAGATGTAAAATGCAATAACTTGAGTTTTGGTGATCCAAATTGGGTGATTCAAATTGGAGAAGAAACCTTAGAACCATAGATTCAAATGAGTGAAGGAAAAATTACCAATTTATGGAGTTAAGACCCTAGAAATCGAGAATAACAGTAGGTGATCCAGTGAGCTAACCAATTTGGCATTAAAATGTTGTAACTTGAGTTTGAGACTGTTTTGGCTAAGTGTGTTTTGGAATTTATGAAAATAGATTGTTGGCATGATTAAAGGTCTTGGGAAGGAATATATGGTCTTAGAAATATTAAATTTTATGCTTGACAAATTTATTTGAGAATTTATTTTATTTTAGCAAGTGTTTTGTTACAAGTCACAAAGTGGGACAGTGTTAGGTTTGGGATGTTAAAGTTAAAAACTCCACCAATTGGTTTATAATCTATTTTGGGTGCTTAGTTTGCTAGACTTTGGTCTAAGTTAATCAAATCAACGTTTGAAGTTATTTTGGACAACATGCATTGGTTTTGGTGACACGTTTTAAAGGTAATTGTCTCAAAAAAAAAAAAAAAAACAAAGATGTTTCGCTATTTCAGGTTATGTGGTTGAGGGCCTGAGGTTTAATTTTAAATTGAAAATTTTCAGAGATGCCATTGGATATATAAAGGACTAAATTGGAGAGTTTCATAATTTTTGAAGACCGTTTGAATAATTTTTGGGTAATTCCTGAGAGTACAAAATTGGAAAATAACTGTCCTTGCATGTGGTGTTAGTGTCTGTTTGAGGTTTTTGACTTAATCTTCCTTTGGGGATGGTTTAATTGATCAAGAGTATTGTTGGAAAAGGATTAAAAGGCTGGGCAAAATTTTAGTATTTGCTTATCCATGGATTAAAGTTGGGAAACTAACAACCATACCGGCTTGTATCTTGGGCCCTTATTTTACACAGATTAAGAAACGATATTAAGCTCCGAAAATCAACCCTAACCAAAATCACTAGTACACATGAATAATATTGTTCTTTAATTGTATTGGAATAGGGTCCGACTTATGATGGTTCCTCGAACCGAGATCGTGATTCGAGATTGGAATCAAAAAAAGCTTTTTTCAGTTTGTTCTACACCTTTCTTTCATTATTTCGAATCTCATTCCAAAATGTTTGAATTGTATATTGAATTGTTTTAAATTGATTTGATGCAAATAAATTGTAAAATGAATTGCAAGTTGATTTAAGAAATTTGAGAAATTGATTGATTAAGTAAATGAATGACACATGAAAATTGCATGAGTATTGAAATGATTTGTTTGTATAAAAATACATACTATATTGTATTTTCCTATAAATGATTTGAATGCCCTTAATAGAATGTTAACCATTAAATTCGAGTTAAGGATAAATTGGTATACCAATAAGAGTCGAACAAACGTACTATTGTGGTAAACCCATCCGTAGCTCAAAGGGGGATGATCGGCTAGTGTATACCAACGGTACATATTTTTATAAACCATGTTTAATGCACTTGCACTAACCCGGGATCGCGGTTTGATTCGCTATCCTATGTAACCGAAAGCATATGCAAATCTGCTAAGGGCTAAAATGCAAATGATAATGAGAATGAAAAAGTGCATGATTTATGAGCCAAATGATTTGTTGCACATGAAAATGCATAATTTGAGATGACCAATGAATTGTAATCGATTAAAGAAAATATATCTTTATGTATGTATTGTACCGCAGATTGTCATTTAAGAAAGTACAAAAGCTTGGTCTTTTATGAAATCGCATGATTCGGGATTTAAACCGAATAAAGAGAGAATCAGAGGAACTACTCAAGCATGAAAATGCTTAGCGTAGTAGTTTTATCTATGCCTGTGCATCGAGGAATGGAACGAAGGACAAGATCGAGGAGCGCAGAGTCATCAAGAAAGTCGTGGAAAAGTATATACTCCGTTATATGCATCCATCCTACTTTTGAACAATTGATGTTTTGTAATCAAAAGAGTTAAACTCTGAAATGATTTTGTATATTATTTTGAATGGGCATGGAATGCCTTCATTGTAAATGCATTTTGTTAAATGTAAATGTTTATGGGCCTACTAAATTGAAATCGCTTCCGCACATATTTGAAAGTGTTTATACGAAATGGAATGTCGGTCTCGATGATCGGTTATTTTGTTTTTGTATATGTTTTGGTAAATGAACTCTGGCTAGCAACCTCGACTTACCGCATCTGCCAATTTGGCTTGGGTCGGAATGTGGTGCTACATTTAGTGGTATCGTGAGCCAAAGCGAAGGGCTTCTACAAATGATTTTGAAATTTTTCAGAAATGATTTTTGAAATTGTTTATTACATGCATTGTATTTTGCATATAAAGGATGACGTGACTCGACGCGATCTTGGCTCTGCCTTTAATAGGTAAGCATGGAAAGTTCAGCCCCAATAAGGTCAAGTAGAATAGAGTCATAGAGACTGTCCCATCAAAATATGAGAGTATGAATTTTGGGGGATTTGATCGGTTATCCTGGAGTTTGATGTGATTAGATGGATTGGTTGTCCCGACACCAAGCGATAGTCGATTGTAGAATGAAAAGAGTGACCTTAAGAACACCGAATGAGGATGAAGTAACTTTCATCGGCGAGAGGTTAAACCACCTCTCTAATGTGATATCCGTGGCTATTGCTAGAACGATGGTTCATGCAGCCTACTGGCGTATGTGATAGATACGGTGCCATGAGCCTAGTTTATCAGACATCCCTATAGTTAGTGACTATCCGAATGTGGTTCCGGAGGAGTTGCTAGGATTGCCTCCAAAGAGAGAGATTGAGTTCGCAATCCACGTTGTTCAGGGTGCCGCTTTGGCATCCATTACACAGTATCGAATGGCTCCAGTGGAGTTAAAAGAATTGAAGCTTCAGTTGCAAGAATTGTTAGAGAAAGGATTTATTCGTCCAAGTGTATCACCATGGGGAGCTCTAGTGCTCTTTGTTAAGAAGAAAGATGGTACGCTTCTACTGTAGGCAACTGAACAAGATGACATTGAAGAACAAGTATCCGTTACCTAGGATTGATGACTTGTTAGATCAATTGAAAAGTGCAAGTGTCTTTTCGAAGATTGACTTACGATTTGGGTATCATTAATTGAGGATTAAGGATACGGATGTGCATAAGACGACGTTCAGAACGCGGTATGGATATTATGAGTTCCTTGTAATGCCGTTTGGGTTCAAAAATGCTCTAACAGCTTTCATGGACCTAATGAATCATGTTTTCTGACCGTATGTGGATCATTTTGTCGTAGTGTTCATAGAAGACATTCTTGTGTATTCAAAATATTGGGAAAATCACGACACACACCTTCCAGAAAAGTTAGACTTCAGAAAAGAGCAGCCAGGCGCGAACCGAAAGCAAGTGTGAGTTTTGGTTGAATGAAGTGTCCTTTCTTAGACATCTTGTATCAGAAGAAGGAATTCAAGTGGATCTAAGGAAGATAGAGGTGATAATTGAATGGAAACCACCGAGAAATGTCGACTGGCGCGTAGTTTCGATCGCGTGTTACGCGTATGGGTTCGGTTAAGGGGTTTTCGATGATCATACTGATGACAAGATTGCTCCAAAAATGTAGTTTGGAGTGGAGTGAAAAGTGCCAAGTAGTTTTCTTATTGTTGAAAGCGCTCTAAACAAGGCACCGTTTACTTCAATCGACCTACGAAAGAATATGTGATATTTAGCGTCGTTAAACGGATCGATGTGCCCTTATGCAAAAGCAGAAGGTGATAGTTTATGCTTAAGACGCTTGAAGCCGCGATGAAAAGAACTACCCACGTGACATTGAATTGGCCTAATTGTGTTTATGCTGAAAATATGGAGACATTACCTTTACGGGGAAAAATGTCTCATCTACACCGATCATAAGAGTCTTAAGTATTTGCCCTCACAATGAGAGCTTAACTTGAGATAATGTAGATGGATGAAATTGATAAAAGACTATGATTGCGCTTGAGCGACTAGCACTCCGGGAAAGGGGCCAATGTAGTACACGCTTTGAGGAAGACAAGGTAAACGCTTACGAGTGTCGAATGCTCAATCGCTGCTGATGTACCATGGTACAAAAGAGTGGAAAATCATAGTTGTGACCGAATTTATTGAATCGAGTGCTAGGCGCACAAAAGAAAGATGAGAAAATTGCTGCCATAATAAGTCAGATTGGAAATGGTAAAGAAACCGAGTTTACAGAGAATGAAGATGGGGTTTTATATTATAAAGATCGGGTTTGAAAATCTAATGATAGTGAATTGCAATAAGTTTTTATTCTAGAAGAGGTACAAGGATCTTTGCTATGAATCTAGGTAGCACAAAGATGTATCAAGATTTAAAGGTTATGTAATGGTGGTCCGCAATGAAAAGTGATGTTTCAGAATTTGTGACCAAGTGTTTGTGTCAAAAGCATTTAACATCAAGTCTTTCGATTATTGCAAATTCTATCAAAATGAGTGGAAATTGACCGAATCACCATGGATTTCAGGTCAAGTTACCATTAATAGTGGATGAAGCATGACTCGCCATCGTATTAGATCGATCGAATTAAGTCGCCTCACTTCCTACTAGTGAGAACTAACCATTCGCCGATAAGCCAGCGTGAGTCAGGCACTGGCAAATAGTTCTGCTGTACGGGATTCCGTATCCATTATTTCATCGAGATCCGAGGTTTACCGAGATTTGGAGAAAATTGCCAAAGAGGCCAGGCACTTGACTCGAATTTCAAAGACAACGCTCCACCCACATCATGAACAATCGTGGAAGAGTAATCTAGATTTTAAAGACATGCTAAGGAGTCAGGATTCGACTATGAGGGTGGCTAGATGTACACATTCCTTTAGCTGAATTTGTGTACAACAATAGTTTCTAATCTAGTATTGGAATGGCGCCTTACGAGGCTTTATATGAAGAAAATGCGTAATCGCTAGTCGACTAATCGTTTAAAAGAAAAGTGATCGCCCCGCTTGATACAAAGAGAATCAAGAAAAGTGAAACAGATTAGATAAAGATTGAAAGTGGCCACCGGAGCAGATGTAAATCATATGCCGACATGAAAGAAAGATATCTGATATGAGGTTGGTGAAAAGTGCTTTTGAAAGTATCGCCTCGAAGAAGGTGATGAGATTTGGGAAAATGGCAAGTCGAGCCCCAAATTTATTGGTCCATATGAAGTAACAGAAAGTGGGTCCAAAAGATATACCGTTAGCCTTACCCGGACTTGAAAAGATCCACAATGTTTCCCATGTCGATGTTGAAGAACGCGACCCATCACACGTAGTCTCTTCTAGAGACAATTGAGCTAGACTAGATTTCACCTATGAGGAGAGCCAATGGGAGATTTTGGCCTCTAGTAGCAGAAAGAGTCAGGAACAAAGAGAATCCCATTATCAAAGTGCGTGAGAAACCATAAGACCAAGGAGGCCACACGAGAAAGTGAAGATAATGATGCAAGAAACAATATCCTGAACGTCACCAAAGGTACTGAGGACTAATTTTCTTGGAAAAGTAAGAGTTGTAACGCTCCAAAAATATCATAGTATTTATTTATTTTATACATATTTTTATTATATAATAGTAAGTAAAATAAATTAAATGAAATTTTTCTAATTTAAAATGCTTAGAACAAAAAAGATATGCAACTCGAAAATTTTACGTGTGTTCAAGTAAATTTGGTAAAATGTCAAATGGAGACCTAAGGGTCCTAAATGAGAAGTATAAGTGCAAAAGTGTAAAATGAAACAAATTAAATTGAAAATGAAAGTGAAATGAAGTGTTAAATGGAAAAAATGAGAAATAGATTTAGTGAGTTAAACATGGGGCCTGGTGAATAGGAGACAGAAGACTATATTGGGCCTTTGAGAGACATTCCTCTCATTGGGCATTTTTGTTTTTGGAAAAGGGAGAGAGCTACGGTTTTTGAATGGGGGATTTTGTGAATTGCTCCATGAAACTGGTTGTTAAAGTGATAAAAAAACAACGAGGAACCTTGGTATTGAAGTTTGAAAGAGATTGAGGTAAGACTCCAACCCAAACCCCTTTTATTTGTGTTCGAGTTGGGGAAAACCCAAAATATGGATAAAAGAGTTTCTGCTTTGATTAAAACGAAGCCAGTTGTGTTGGGTTGAGTTTTGAAGAGTATTGTTGGTTGGTATTGGTTTGGATTGGTTTGTAGGAGTGGTTGTAAAAGAGAAATGTTTGGTTTCTAAAGGAAAGGTCAAAATTCTTGTGAAAACCTTATTCTTATTTATTATAGATTGCTATAATCATCCAAATGAAGTGATTCCAATTGTTAAAGAACCATAAGAGATATAGCTACAAATTATAGAAGGGACTAAGAACAAATTGTACCACTAAGGCTCCCGAATATGGGCTTAAAGGGG
This sequence comes from Tetrastigma voinierianum, assembly GCA_016808115.1. NCBI lineage: Eukaryota > Viridiplantae > Streptophyta > Magnoliopsida > Vitales > Vitaceae > Tetrastigma > Tetrastigma voinierianum. The sequence continues at coordinate 119,190 of JAEQBH010003240.1, read as the reverse complement.
GGTTCGGGTAGCTCACGGGTATGCCATGTTTTGGGTGTAGCTGTGGTGTTTTGGCCATAAAATGAGTTTCACTCATCCAATTTGAGTGATTTAAAATTTTGGGTAAACTAGACTTCTAGGGGAATAATTTACTTGAAGAAAGTTTATGCAAATTGTAACCCCAAGTTCCTGGGTAGGAACTGTCAAAGTGGAGCCATGCAATTATGTTTTGCAAATTAGAGTAGTCTATATGTAAAAATGCAATAACTTTGAGTTTTGGTGATCCAAATTGGGTGATTCCACTGGAGAAGAAACCCAGAACCATAACTTCAAATGAGCATGGAACAATTACTAATTTATGGAGTTAAGACCCCATAAATTGAGAATAACAGTAGGTGATCCAGTGAGCTAACTAATTTGGCATTAAAATGCCGCAACTTGAGTTTTTGACTGTTTTAGCTAAGTGTGTTTTGGAATTTATGAAAATAGATTGTTGAGATGATTAAAGGTCTTGGGAAAGAATATATGGTCTTGGAAATATTAACTTTTCTGCTGGACAAATTTATTTGAGAATTTATTTGATTTTAGAAAGTGTTTGTTACAAGTCAAAGTGACAAGTTAGGGTTTTGGATGTTAAAGTTAAAACTGACCAATTGGTTTATGATATGATTCTTAAGGCTGGGGTTATTAGAACTGGTCTGGGTTAACAAACTAATGTTTGAAGTTAATTTGGACAACATTAGGATTTATCAGTGACGTTTTAAAGGTACTCGCTTGTCCTAAAAATAGCATGTTTCGGCTTCTATTTGTGTTAAGTGATTGAGGGGCTTTAGAGAAGGCCAAATTTTTAATTGAAAATTTTTAGAGATGTCATTGATATATAAAGGGACTAAATTGAGAGTTTATAATTTTTGAAGACCGTTTGAATAATTTTGCACAGTCCCGAGAGTACAAAACTGGAAAAATAACTATCCTTGCATGTGGTTTTAGTGTCTCGTCGAGGTTTTTGACTTAATCTTTCTTCGGGGGATGGTTTAATCTGATCAAGAGTACCGTTGGAAAAGGATTAAAAGGTTGGGCAAAATTCTTAGTCTTTTTGTTATGTGACGGACAAAGTTAAAACTAACAACCATACCGGACTTGTATCTTGCCCTTGTTTGTTAATGAGATTAAGAATACGATATTAAGCTCCGAAAATCAACCATAACCAAAATCACTAGTACGTATGAATAATATTGTTATTTAATTGTATTGGAATAGGGGCTGACGAGGAGGAAAGCCAGAACTGAGATCGAAATTCAGAGGATTGGAATCAAAGTGCAAACCTTTTTAGGTTTGTTCTACACCTTTCTTTCATTATTTCGAATCTCTATCTCCAAAATGTTTGAATTGCATATTGAATTGTTTTAAATTGATTTGATGTAAATAAATTGTAAATGAATTGCGTTGATTTGCTAAGAAATTTGAGAAAATGATCGTCATAAATGAATGACATAAAAATTGCATGAGTATTGAAATAATTTGTTTGTATAAAAATACATACTATATTGTATTTTCCTATAAATGATTTGAATGCCATTAATAGAATGTTAACCGTTAAATTCAAGTTAAGGATAAATTGGTATACCAATAAGAGTTGAACAAACGAACTATTGTGGCATATCGATCCATAGCCCAGCGGGACAGTATCGGTAGTGTATACCAACCGAGTACATATTTTTATAAAACCGTGTTTACACCAAATTTGTACCTCAAATGGACTGCCGTGATTCGTTATCCTATGCACTAAAAAGCATAGGTTAGCACTATGCGCTAAAATGCAAATGATAATGAGAATGAAAAGCATGATTTATGATTCGAATGATTTGTTGCACATGAAAAATGCATAGTCTGAGACTTAACAATGAATTGTAATTGATTAAATGGAAATATATCTTTATGTATGTATTGTACTGCATTGGTCATTTAAGAAAGTACAAAAACATTGTCTTATGAAATTGCATGATTTGATTTAAACTAAATTAAAGAGAGAATCGTATAGAACCACTAAGCATGAAAATGCTTAGCATGTAGTTTTTTTATCTATGGACAAGTACCGAGTGAACATGAACGAAGGACAAGATCAAGGAGCGCAGAGTCATCAAGAAAGCTGCGGAGTAAAAGTATATATTGCGTCATATGCATCCATCCTACTTTTGAACAATTGATGTTTTGTGATCAAAAGAGTTAAACTCTGAAACGATTTTGTATATTATTTTGAATTGCCATGGAATGCCTTCATTGTAAATGCATTTTGTCAAATGTAAATGTTTATGGGCCTACCGAATTGAAATCGCTTCCGCACATATTTGAAAGTGTTTATATGAAATGGAATTTCTACTAAACGACATTTTGTTTTCAGATATGTCTCGTAAATGAACTCCTAGCTAGCAACACGGAACTCCGCTTGATCCGCCCAATCAAAGTCGCTCTGAATGGGGTGCTATAGTTGATGCCATCCCCGAGGTGGCCAGGGGTGAGGGTCCGGATGTTCCGGCAATAGTTATCTTAGGTTTGCCTGAGATGGGTTCAAATGGCCAACCAGATCTGGAAAACGCCACCTTGATGGAGTTAGGAGGCCTGGCCTCGGGCCGGGTCGCTCCGACCGTAAGGCCCCGAGCGCCTTGACGGAGGCGGAGGCGAGTTTACAAGGTTGTGAGCCTGAGGCTGGGCGAAGCCACAAAGGGCGATTCGGGCTGAGGCTGAGAGAGATGTCACTCATCATGAAGCCGATGGCGATTGATGTCGGCTGGGAGGAGCGCCCGGGCGCGTGGAACTGAAAGGTCAGTGGCCCAAGATGCCTTGGGCCGCTTTAAGATGCCCGATATGGAGTCCGCTTGACCGGCTAAGTATGCCTTGGTTGCTTCGTAAAAGCCCTGCGGAAAGCGGTTGATCTAGCCAACCGTCTAGCGCATGAATCCGCTTTACTCAGCTAGTATTAGGGCAAAGACGAGTTGACCTGTCCCAGGCTTCTAAAGAGAAAAAGGCTCTGAGGAGGCTTTGATGCGCTTTAAAGGATCTTCACTACTAAGCATGGGCCGCCGTGCCTTTGCAATAACATTTGTGGAAGGGTTCTGATCCCAAACGGGATGTCGGACACCGCCAAAAACCGCGCACTGAAGCCATCAATCCCTGCGTTCCCGACTACTACCCTAGGTTCATACCACCGATCTCGTTACGAGCGTAATATCCAATCCGATTGGAAACATGTTGTGGGCGGAATTTAAAATTTTTTATCCCTTAACCCACCAAGTGACTACATGTTTGCAAAACCAAGGAAAGGTAAACGAAACTTCTACTTTGTAGACCCACCTCGCTGCCTCTCAAAGTCCACGCCGTTTATTCCCATCTTCAAAGGTGTCGCTTTCCGAAAAGCCACCAATTCTCTACAAGTATCCACAATAACAAATAATAAAACGATCTCGTTGAATGCTAATCTCAGTTCGTCTCCTCAAACAAAATTAGGTTTTTCTTTCTCTATTTTGGCTCGTTTCGTATAAAAGACGACTACTACAATCAAACTTATACTATCTTAATTCATTGTTATTCCCATAACAATAACCGATTAGGGACATTTAGAATAATTAATAATATTATTCAAGGACATTATATATAATAAACATGCAAATCATCATAATAATTAATTCTCATAAATAGTCAAAATACCATGTACATAATGACAGCTCCAGAGCACTATTACTAATAATCTCCCACTCGCTAGGCCCATTCATCAATGTATCTAATAATTTCCATGAACCTAGTATGACGATCATGCTTTGCTTGTGGTAAAGGCTTAGGCTTCAATGGATCAAGAACATTATCATCCGTTGAACTCGCATATCTTAACGTCACCTCTCTCAATGATTTCTCGAATGAGATGATAACACCTAAGAATGTGTTTGGATCGCTGATGTGACTAGTTCCTTTGTTTCAGGCACAGCACCATTATTGTCAATAATAAACATCAATGTGATTTGTAATGCTAGGAACCACTTAAGGTCAAGAATGAACTTCGATCCAAATCGGCTCTTTCGCCAGATAGATGCCTGTCGTATCGCTCTGGGCCAGATCTCAAAGAATACCGCTATTTGAACTTTTCCAAAGAAACCGCACTACCATTAAACAAACACATATCCCGACTTCCAAGGAGAGGAAATCATCTGGCTGACAGTCAAGACCGTAACCATTTACAACCAGATCATCTTCCAATCCGCCATACACTAAGAACACATCTTTAATCTCTCGATACTCTAAGAATCGTTCTTGAGCTGTCTAAAGGACTCTCACCTGGATCCGATCGGTATCTACCGTTATGCTTAAAGCATAAGATACATCCGTCTAGTGCAATATATATTACATGATAGATCCTATTGCCGAGGCATAAGGAATCTTACTTCCATCCGCTCTCGCTCATCTTAGTGTTGTGGACACCGAGATTTGCTAAGAGTAATACCATGATTACGGGCATCCTCTCTGAATTCTTACACCAACTCTGCTTTTAGATTTTATCTATGTAAGTACTTTGACTTAGACCAATCTCAAATTTCTTAGATCTATCTCTGAGGATCTTTATCCCTAGGATATAGGCAAAATTTTCGCCTAAGCTCCTACTTGTTACCTCTAACCAAGACTTGACATTCTCGCAAAGGTAGGGATATCACCCTAATGAGTAAAATGTCATCAACATATAAGACCAAAAATACACTACGCTCCCACTAATTTTCTATAACATTAAGGCTCATCTCTACTTTTGATGACAAAATCCAAACCCTTTGATCTATCTTATCAAAATGAAGATTCTAACCCCAGAGGCCTCGCTTTCCAAACCATAAATGGATTCAAGCTCGTATTACTACCAGAATTTTAGGTCAGACAAACCCTGTGCGTTGTGCTCATGTACACATCCTCAAGAAAGTTTCCACAAGAAACTAGCAACAATCCGATTTGCCAAATCTCATATTCATATTTATGTAGCAATGGGTACAGAATTCTCGATAGACTTAAGCATAGCTACAAGTGAAAAAGTTTCATCATAGTCTATACCATGAGTTTGTTTGAAACCTTTTAAAATCATTCTGCTTTTGTAAGTATGCACTTTAAGCATCCACAGCCGCTTTTCTTTAAACCCATTTGCACCTAATGGTCTTTGTACCTTCAGTAATAATCAAGGTCCATACCCGACATCATACATGGATTGAATTTCGACTTCATGGCCTCTAACCATTTCTCGTGAAGTCCTGGATCCAACATAGCCTCTTGAGCAGGAAGTGGGTTCATTTTGATCCACTAACAATACATCACGGTTATCGCCACAAGAACCATATCTCTCGCTCATGACGATCCTATTATCGGATCTACGTAAATTTTTGTGCTATAAGAGGAATTGTGTCAACAATAGTTTGTTGACTATGGTACTCCACGAGACGAGTTGATATTTATCTTGTGGTTCTCGAACTTCTTCGAGTTATGCCTTACTCCTACTTGGTTCCTTTAGAAATAAATTCCCTTTCTAGAAAGACACCATTCGAGCAACAAACACTTTGTTCTCTATGGATTGTAAAGTAGTATCCCTTAGTCTTTAGGATGCCCCACAAAAGACATTGCTCAGTTTGGGCTCTCAGCTCTTATTTGAAACTTGATGTTTTACATAAGCCTCTATGAAATCTTAGAAAGATAAGCGGGCCTTTTACGGTCCACATCTCATATAGTGTCTTTTCAACCGCTTTGGATGGAACTACGATTTAGTGTGAATGCTATTTGTTTCAAGTGCATAACCCCAGGTAAATGGAAGATACGTTGGACTCATCATAGATCCAAACCATATCTGATAAGTTATATTCCTCCTCTCGCACACACCATTCCATTGTGTGGTGTTCCAAGGGAGTTAATTGTGAAATGATTCCACAAGTTCTAGATGGTCATCAAATTCTTGGCTCAAATATTCTACTTCCACCTCGATCGGATCAGTGCCTTGATTGTCTTGCCAAGTTGGTTTATTACTTCATTTTGAAAAGATTTGATTGTTTCAATTATTGAGATTATGTCTCATCAGTAGACATAACCATATCTCTTGAAGTCATCGGTAAATATGTGAAGTACTTGTAACCTCCTACAGCATCTGAACTCAATGGTCCACATACATTGCTTCATGTGTGAGATCCAATAATTCATTGGCCCTTTCAGCGTGTCGATGAGGGATCCTTTTATCATCTTACCCGATAGACAAGATTCACATGTATCCTTATGATTCAAAATCAAATGAATTCAAGTCCAACTTGATGGAGTTTTGAGATGCGTTTTCTATTTATATGATCAAGCGACAGTACCAAGATAGGTTAATTTAAATCATTAGTTTAAATTTCTTAGTAGTTATGTTATAAACATGAAATTGTTGGATTTTGAAGGTTCATAACATAAAGACAAATCCTGTAAATAGGCATTTGCATAGAACATGTCTTTATGAAAATGGAGCAATTATTATTCATAATAATAAAAAAACCATCACATTATCAAATAAGAAACTGAAATAATATTCCTACACATTGGCAAGACATAATAGCAATTGTCAAAACTAACAAAAGCCCCTCGTAGTAAGTTAACCTCGACAAGCGGCAACTTTATCCATTGCCTACTTGTAGATCCAACCGCCCTTCTTGATTGTCTACTCCTTTTGGAATCCTGCACATTTGTACAAATGTGGTCACATCAGTATCTATGCCCGGGAACTGAAAGGAGAAAAAATTAATGCAATATAACATAAATACGAAGAACTAGTCTCCTTACATTCTTAACTTTTTCTTCTTTAGATCACTCTAAATACGACTTGGCAGTTTCTCTTTAATGACCGGGTTCATTTACAAAAAACACAAAACACCCTCCTTTGGGGCTTTGGCAGGTTCAGGTTGGGTTTGGGTTTAGCATTGTACTTTCCTTTGCCCTTGCCCTTGCCCTTGTTCTTGAAACCCTTTCTATTTTGAACCATCAGAACATGGCCGGACTTAGTTTAATATTACCTTTCGTGGTTTTAAGCATCGTATGCAACTGAGAATAGATTGTGTTTTTCGTTCATGTTATAGTTCGGCAAATTGCGTAACTATCGGGAAGTGAATTGAGGATCAAATCAGTTGCCAACTCTTAGCTCGATGGGGAAATCCAAACCTATCAAGATTGCTTTCGATATAGCCTTTTATTTTTAGGAACATGACACTAAGCGCTAGGCACCCTCAGCCATCTTGCAAGAATGCAGTGCCTTGGTAGTCTCATACCTTTCTTGCCTTGCTTGTTGCTGGAACATTTCCTTAAGATTGAAGATCATATTATAAGCTTCCATATTTTCCAAATCCTTCTGAAGTTCAGAACTCATGGTAGCTAGCGTCGAGCATGCAACATCAATAGAGTCATTATGATGCTTCTCCATAGCATTCTTTTCGGCTCTAAGAGCATTATACGGCTGGTTCTTTAGGGAGAGGTTCATCAAGGGACATAAAGCACAACAACGTTTGAGAACAATTCTCAAATTTCGAAACCGATCAGAAGTTAGTCCCGATAAGTTTATCCTTCTCAGGGCGATCGCGATGACATAGTGAATTGTTGTTGTTATTGTTGGCCATCTACAATGAATGCAAAGTCGATAAGTATTTTGATTATGAAAAATTCTCACTAAATTAACAACCTCAAGAATAATCATATTAATCTAGTGAGCTAAGATCCATATTTTACTCAGCTTTAAGTGGCTTGGCATGACACTTAAAATTAAGTTATTTAGGTAGGTAACTCTTACCAATTACATCTCATGCAACTCTTAGATATTTATGGGATTTTGACATCATATGTCGACATGTTTAAATCCCATCTAATGCCACATTAGGCCCAAAACCGTTTGTAACCTAATAAAGTTAAATCATTTTTAAACATATAAAGGGTGGCACCATTACTCATCTTGTCTCACTAATGTAACTAATGTAACCTAATGTATACTTTACTTTTTGGTAGGAGCCACATTAAGGTGATAAAAGGTTTGACAAATGTTTAAATATGGATGGCATGTTAACTTTAAATTTTATGTGAGGATCTTAGATTGATTTTAATTTTCAATTAATAGATCTCATCCTTACATCTAGTATCACATACTCATGTAACATCATACATAACGTCTCATACATGCATATAATAAACGTGTCCAGTATGGCCTTAATCTAGATTGATCTCCATAAGCCAATATGAAGATCACTTGATCATTCTAGGTAGTAATAAGCGGCTCCATGATGTCGATTTGACCACCTGACTGCGTATAGACACCTAGCTCCTCCGTCATCATGGTTGGATTGCATGAGACTTCAAATGGCTTGCATTGTCTTGTTTATTACAACAGTTAAATAAACACTACTAATAGTAAAGAATAAAATTCTGATAAAGCAAAAGAAAGCTTGACATGCAAGCGTATTTAATAATTACAACCCTTGTAAAAACAATAATAATAACCTGCGAAACATTGGTGGAGTCATCTGCATTGCACCATGAAGCAACACAACTTATCACAAAATATATCATTAGTATCATATAGCATAAACAATTTGCATTAAAAGAAATAAATTATAATAGGTGTGTATTTAAGCCGATTAAATTCATAGGTGCTGTGAGTACATTACGGCGGTTTTAAGCTAAATGCAGGTTGCGAGACGAGGGTGAGGGCCGCCCTCGAAGGCAGAGGCTGACCTCGGAATTTTTCTTATTTATCCATAACCCACGGGATCACATGCTTTTCATGTCGAAGGAATGGTAAAAGCGAAACTTCACATAACGTAGATTGATTCGTCGAGCCTTCAAAGTCTAGCGTCTTAGTTTGTCGGATCTTCAAAGAGTCACTGCGCTACGGCTTGGCAAGCACTCTGATATCGCCTGCTGACGAATAATATGATCTTTGTTGAATCTTGAGATTCGGGGTTCGTCTTACCAAGCAAAATTAGGGTTTCTTTTTCTTCTCTCTGTTTTGGTTGTTCACCGAGTAAAAGGCATTTACTTCTGAAAATATATATGTCTCACATATATATATAATATAAGTCTATTTAGGGTTTAAGTCAGAATTTTATATTATTATATATATTTAAAAATCTTAAATAATAACCAATTTAAATTCAGCAACATGTAATTCGAGGCATGCCGTTTCACGAATTTAAACTTTCTCAAAAATTAGAATTCGAATTTAAAATAACAATTTAAATTCACAAAACATATAGATTCGAACATACTTAGTTTCAATTTAAACTTTATCAAAATTAAATTCGAATTTAAATAACAATTTAAATTCACAAAGCATACTGATTAAGACATACTTGGATTTGCGATTTAAAACTACCGAAAATTAAATTCGAATTTAAATAACAATTTAAAATTCACAAAACATAGCAGATTCAAGACATAAGCAGTTTCCTGAAATTTAAACTTTCAAAAATTAAATTCGAATTTAAATAACAAGCTAATTGTTATTTGTAAATTTAAAATAATCTCATCATTTTAAAGTGCTACAGTGAAAAACCATGCTTGGGTGTGTCGTTAATGTAGCGACACATAGGTTGATTAACGTTGGCGGTAGGCTAAATCACATTTGATCCTGAGTCATAAGTGGCTCTAGCGAGACATATCACAAGAGTTAAATGAAAATATTGATCAAAAACAATGTAATATAAATTTAATGACATAATCGCTTTGTCTCGTGATATCTTGATAGAATATAAGGCGTGGGTGAAGTCGACCTTATATCGTTCTATCTTTGATTTACTCGAATACGATTAGGCGGTAAGCAAAGAATGACATTGATGCAAGTGATTCATTTTGAGCCTGACTCATGCATTTAGGTCTCGATTGTCGAAGGGGACACAGAGATATCTCTCTTATAATAAGAGGGAAAAATTCCGTTTTAATCATTTCGTATCTCCTTCACTATAATTCTTCATTATGTTTTAAGTATAACCTTTATAGTCATCAGATTAAAGACAGCGTTTGATTATAATAACCTTGAGTATTGTATATTTGAGAACTATAAGCGTCAAATTCGAATGATTTAATGACCTGATATTAGAGATTAACTTATGACTTTCTGATCCATTGTATTAATCTCGAGCCCAGATTACATCGATATTTGTTCTCAACAAATAGATATAAATTTGATTTGTATCTAAATCGCATATTAAATTAATGAATATCGATCGAAATTTATACTAATCTTAATTCATTGTTGTTCCATAACAATAGCAGATTAGGGACATTTAGAATAATTAATAATATTCAAAGGACATTATATATAATAAACATGAAAATCATCATAATAATTAATTCTCATAAATAGTCGAAAATACCATGTCCATACGATAGGCACAGAAACCTTGTATTACTAACACGATCTTGATGTAGATGTTAGAGGGTGAGGCGAGTCTTGGCCGCTAGGTTAGGCTAGGTACCGGTGCGATTCTCCCTTAGAGTAATTGGGAGAATCTGGAACTGATGCCTCAAGCGGGAACTAAGGGTTTTGTTGTTGTTGTCAGTTTAGCCTTTTTGTCATCCGACCAAGTTTCTTAATAAAGGATGTGTTGTTTTGAAAATCTGTTGTTGTTGCTCTTTTTTTTTTTTTTTTTTAGTCAATTAATTTACGTTGTCTAGTCGGGTAGGCATAGATGGATGACCTAGATGGGCATCAACCATCTTTAGTAGGATAAGACATCATCAACCAGGGACATTACGAAGGAACCCGGTTGGGCATCGGCCATCTTTGGTAGAATGGGACATCGGCATTCCGGACCCAGTAATGAACCAGCTGGGCATCAACCATACTAGGTCGGATAGGGCATCAACCATTCCTGGACTTTGTAATGAACCAGCTGGGCATCAACCATACTGGGCCGGATAGGGCATCAACCATTCCCGGACTTTGTAATGAACTAGCTGGGCATCAACCATACTAGGCCGAATAGGGCATCAACCATTCACAGACTTTGTAATGAGCCAGCCGGGCATCAACCATACTGGGCCGGATCGAACATCAACCATACTGGGCCGGATAGAACATCAACCTTCCTCGAACTTAGTAATGAACTAGCTGGGCATCAACCATACTGGGCCGGATAGGGCATCAACCATTCCCGGACTTGGATAATTAAAATTTGAGATGAAAACACGGTTAGGGACTGCATCAACCTTTTATTGATAGTACCTTTTGAGGTGCATAACATTCCACATTCTAGGGACGAGTGTTCCGTCTAGTTTATCTAGTGCATATGAATAGGACTCGCTGACTCGTGTTACAATATATGGTCCTTCCCAATTGGGTTGAAACTTTCCGGCCACTGGATTGGTTGTGTTCTCGAAGACTTTCCTTAGGACCAGGTCCCTTGGGTGGAACACTCGGGGTTTCATGCGCTGTTGTCTGAGATTTTCAATCGGTGTAGATGCTATCCCAGATGCATTGCATTTGTCTCGTGTAGTTCATCTACCCGTGTCTAGGTGCTTTAACTATAGATTCTTTGTACTTTATTTGCTCGGGCATGTCGGTTCGGAGCGTAAATCTGGAATTGCAGCAAGGTTATAGCTTCCATCCCATAGGTAAGTGCGAAGGGAGATATGCCAGTTGGTCTTCTGGCGGTCGTTCTGTAGGCCCAGAGTACCCTAGGGAGTTAGTCTACCCATTTTCCTTTAGTTGTATCTAACCGTTTCTTGAAGGAAGTCAACAGGGTTTTGTTATAAGCCTCTGTTAATCCGTTGCTTTGCGGATACTAGGGGGTGGAGTATAGATTCTTTATTTTCAACTCCTGGCATAAGTTTAATGGGCCCAGGTTATCAGATTGGGGCCGGGTCAAGCGCGTCTGATTGGCTAGGAATATCGAATCGACAAACGATATTCTTCCAGATAAATTGAGTGACATCCTTGTCTTTTATTGATGCGAAAGCCTCGACCTCTATCAATTTCTTTGAAATGTCTCAGTGGCCTTTAGCAACGACTAATACGGCGGGCGATAGGGCGACACTGTCAATTCCCGTTGAGCGAGGGCCATGGGCTTGAGATAGACATTAGGTCTTAAGCCAGCGATCTTAAGACGGGAGCCTGTCGTTGGCATTGGTCACATTTTCGCACTTAATCAGCGGCGTCAGACTTCATGGTTGGCCAATAATACTCCTAAGTGTGGGCTCTGTGTGCCAGAGTTCTGCCTCCTAGATGGTTGCCACATATCCCTTCGTGCAATTCGGCTAACACATGCGGCTGTTCGGTGAATTAAGCATTTGAATATGGCGTCAGGGATTGTTTGAGCAGTACTTGCATCGTCGAGAAGAATTGTGAGCTAGACTCGGACCTTGTGAGCCTTGTCCTTCTCTTTAGGGAGTTCTCCCATGTTGATATACTGCGTTATGGGGTTCATCTAGGAATGGGAGGTTTCGCCCACCTGGCTTACCCGGACAGTGGTTATCGAGGAATCCGGCTGGTAATAGATAAGCAGAAATATTGTTTATGTTATAGCTAGGGATGCGGCCACGGCGGCTAAGGCATCTGCTTTTTCATTGCAGTCCCTGGAAATGTGTTCTAGCTTCCAAGCTGAAAAACTACCCAAGAGTTGTTTATTCGAGGGGTTACATAACCGCCCGTTCGGGATCTGGAACTCATACTAGTTTACTGCCTATAACCAATTGGGAATCACTTCAAATTATAAGCTTATCGGCTGATATCGTAGCTACCAGTTCAATCCCGACTAGGATGGCTTCATATTATGATTCATTATTCGAGGCGCTGAAGCCCAGTCGGATTGCTTGCTCGATCTTGTCCCTACTCGAGAATTTTAATTCGCGAGCGATGCCGATTTGCCGGCCGGTTCTTGGGACGCCCGATCTGCGAGTCCACCCGGTTTAAACGGTCCAGGCATGTTTTAGTTTGGGAGATTTCTGCTAGGAAGTCGGCCAGAACCTGTCTCTTCTTAGCTAGCCTTGGCTTATATTGGATCTTGTATTCGTAGTTTGGCTGTGTGAGGCCATTCTCGGATAAATTGACTTGTGAATAATTATGAATGGGAAGGTTAGTTAGCACCGTAATGGGGTGTGGCCGTCTAGGCAAAGTTTCTTGGTTGCCACCAGTGGGTAAGCGACACCTTTCGAGGTGGTTGTATCACGGTTTCTACATCGGTTAAGGACTTGTTGGCTGAAGAACACGCTGCGCTTCCACGTCGCATTTTCTTTAAATTTGGTGATCACGTCTTTGCGACATCCCGAGGCGCTAGATATCTGAAGAGTGTCTCGCGGGCTTTAGGGCTAGGCGAGGGTGGAGGTTTACATTAGATATTGCTTGATTCTGATAAGGCACGATCCACACATTCCTCATTTACATCCGGCTGATTGGCCCCACGCCCGAGGGTGAAGGTAGGCGTTAGATGGTCTGTGAATTGAGAGATGAATTGCCACTAGGGCGACCCGGCCAGGCGATCATTCTTATGCCCGTTTTCTAAAATTAGGGTCGGGTTCGGGATGGCTATGCATTTAGGCGGGTTGAAGCCACATCCCTCTGCAGGTCGCAGTAGACCCGGGAGCAGGCCGCGCCTGACCCAGAAGGCGCACTTTGAGGATGGGTTCCGTCTTAGTATGATTCGAGGAGTTCGAAAGCTTCGTGTAGATGTGCAGCGTGGTCCAGGCACTCCTTGGACTTCTGAAACATATATTCGATGTAATACTTCCATGGTTTTACCCGACAGTCTAACATCTTGGTCACCGGAGTCTCGATAAGTTGCGACATTCTTTAATCAAGCGACATTACACATTATAGTAAGAGTCCATATGAGGTGATAAAGCGCTATTTTCGCGTCAGGCGGTGCATGGGGATCGATGAGGAACTATCGAAGGCATCAAGGAGCAACTGACATCCAGTACCGGGATGGCGTCGATATCCCGATCTTATCGGGGTAAAGGGAAGGCATCTTTAGGCGGCGTCATTGAGATCGGTATAGTCTGGCATTACTCTCCATTTACCACCTTTCTTAGGTACCACCTCCTTGTCAGCTAACCATTATGGTGCTTGATTTCTCGATGGTGCTTTTAAAAGGTTATCTGCCCGGCTGTGAACTTCTTTGATGGCGGTCGGGTGGAACGCCTTACTCTTTGTCACGATCGGCTGGCAGACGGGACGACGTGTCGACATGAAAAGCATGCGTGAAATTTAATGCAGTCATGTCGAATGGGTCAGCGAATACATCAATGTTACAAAAGCAAACTGCGCGGTGTTCTTTCTCCTCTCAGACGAAATTAGCATAAGTGGCTTATCAGAAGCGCTTGAAGTATTGATTACAGGGATGAGCGCGATCGTTCCTTATCCTCAGAACTTGCCGAGCGAGTTGTGATTGCTATTACGGAAGGCATTTGGAGTGCAGGAGGCCGGATTGTTGGAGCTTTCAACTTTCTCACGCTCTTGTCTTAAACCAGTGATAGTCTTGACGAAATTTGTAATTAGTTTGCTTAAGAATTCGTCTGTCGGCGCTTGTTAGGTAACTGATTGTTCGATGGTAGGTTGAAGTGCGCTCGCAGTGCAACGGGCTTGATAGCGGTGGCGTGTATGGCCCGAGTCTTCGACAGTAGAGAATAAGACTTGTTGAGATAAATGAAGCCACTGTAGCCAGCGGGGAGGAGAAGCTGATATCACCGGCGTGGTTATCCCGGTGCATCCGGGACAAAATCACGCTAAATAGAAATTTGGGCATACAGTGGAACTTTCATCTGCTAAAGATTTGGAAGGCTGTAATAGGTTGGCCCGTACTGCGGAAATTCGACAAAGCGCTCTGTGTACATCAAATTGTTAATCATAAAGTAAGCACAAATCGTCGTGGTGTGGAGTGATGACCCTGGACGGGTTAATAGGAGGAAAGGATATAGAGTAGATCAACAGGTACATGTTGCTTTGGCATTGTTTGGGATATTGATGGTGTTCACTCGGGTTCGAGCATGGTACCTTTCGTGCGGCTTTCTCCTCAGGCGGATTGATCTGGTCATCGATTAGGCGCCCGATATATGGTGAGTGGGTGATTTGATGGGTGATCTGTATTCAGCATGCTGCCAGGCTATTTGGAGCGGATTTACCTTTCTGCGGTGGCTCCGAATCTGCCATCCTTTGAGGTGACCAACCTGAATCAGTTTCTTTACTAGGAACTTCAGGGTTTGGCATCGGTTAGCTTCATACCCGTGGTCCCTATGGTAATCGCACCTCAGAGATCGATTGCGTTGCTCGGGATCAGGCGAATTAGTGCGAGCCATTTAAAGTCGGGGTGGTCAGGATGAAGGTGAATTAGGAGGTTCCCTCTTTCTCTGGCTGCTCCACCGGGGGAGCTGCCACAGTTCTTACGGCTCCTTTCTCGGGCTGCCCGGCTGGCCAGGCGGGCTTGCTTTATTTTGGGTGGTAATCATTCTGCGTAGGAAGTGCTGGATATTGTCTTCGGTGTGAAGTGTTGTCCGCCCATCTGTATAGTTCTTCCATTGTCGATCTAGAGATAGCGACTAGAAGAAAGGTGTAGTCGACCCCAGCTTCTTGAAAAGTTTTGTTTGCATCCATCTTTGTATGCATCAATTTGTTGAAACAAGCTTGTCGAATCTTACGGTGAGAGCCGGATATATTCATCCTCCAGCTTGAAAATGGTTTGCCAGTGAGGCTGATGTTTCCTTTTAACGGTTGAACATAAGTATTTGGGAAACCATCTGACCGACAACTCGCTGAGCGGACGTTGGATCCCTCGGAGTTTGTGGACCCTAGGCGAGGCCCGGGTCCTTGATTACAGTCGAGAACACTTTGCATAGAAGATGGTCATTTCTCGCGGAATCATCGGCAGTTGGAAGTGGCATGTGGTCGTCTGCAGTGCGGTATCATACATGATGACGATTGTATAGCCGAAAGCCACGAGGAGGCTTATAGCTTCGAGATGTGCTGACCCTAGTGGGGACGGCGGCATGTCCTCAGTCCCGAACAAATGATGGAATGCGGGTATATCTGGAGATTTGGTGCGGCCGAAGGAGTGGGATACGACGGAGTGATGGTCTTTATGCCCAACTTGCGTGGGTATGTTTTCAAGGGTGCGCTTTGACTCTGACCTTTCTGCAGTGAATTCTCCGTGCCCAGACGGGGTATCATTGTGGATGGAATTAGGACGACGGGAGCCTCTTCCTTCGGCCTCCACATTGTTCTTTGGGTGTTAGATCCAGCGGGGAGCTTAGATAACTAGATCATCCATTCTTGTGTCGCTGTCTTAGTAGGATGGGCTCCTTGCCTTTATTTTTTTTAACTGGGGGTGCAGGGTGGCTACTCCCTTGTGTATTTTCGATTAGTTCGCCTTCCCAGGCGAGGCTCCGCGGGCGATAGTTTTCTATGTGCGGATGGTTAGCCACGACTCTGCATTCGGCCACGTTTAATCGGCGCATTCCTTCTGCTTTGCCTCCATATCCTGGCGCCAGCGAAGGAATTGGTCTTCCAGGGATTGATTCACTGGGTTGCTGGTCATGGTGACAAAACTCGACAGTCTGGTGGAGTGATTGGGAACTACCAAAGCTTCGGGGGATGGGAGATCACTTGAAAACGGATGTAGCCAAGCCCTTGCAAATCGCCGATGAGCTTTTTTGTTTGGTCATTCATGAGGCGGTATGCGATTGTAGTCTCTTGAATTTTACGAGGTCAGCTAGATCGTGAGCATTAACTGCCGTGTGCGCCTTGGCTTGATTAAGAAAGCGGCGGCGGTGGTGCACTCGTCGCCTCTCCGATGCCTAAGTCAGACCAGAGAATCTAGAGAGTGAAAGAGTCAGTCTTGTACCTTTCTTATTGTGATTCCTCCTTCCTTTATGGAGAAGGAAGATGATCCGATGTACATGGAAAATTAGGTCATGTCATATGAAGCCGGAAGGGAATGAGGCGTTAACTGTCTTGGCTGACATAATTCTTCGGCTTTTTTGATGACCTGATTGGCCCGCAGTGTCGCACCACCAAGTGGTGACCGCCTCAGCGGTTATGTGTGTGTGTGTGTGTGTGTATGGGAGGGGGAGTAGGCGTCTTTAGGCGAGAGATCGGTCGGGTAATCATTGCTTGACCATCTTCTTAGATATGGTTCATTTAGAAGAGGATAAGTCTGGGTGTTGTGTCCTTGGTAAATTTAAAGGTGATACTTGGACCCGGAGCCTTACTTGGGCACCACGGGAAATAAGGTGTTGAGCCTATGTTTGGGCCTGCGTGGATGGTGGGGCTTGTTGCGAAACTCGGGGTGGATTGGCGCCGTCGACCGTAGTCTGAGTGGATGTCGGGTTCTTGTGAACGGAAAATCGACGGAGTCTCCGCTATCCGGGGCTGCCTTGAAATCTGACACACAATGAGCACAGCCCGTGGTCCGATATAATCACATGATACGAATATGGATAAAGCGGCTCTTTGGCATCTTCCTGATACCAGATTAATCTGCGTATAATCAGTAGTTAAGAGTTCAAATGTTTTACTCTTTACCTGACATATATTAAAATACTCGAATTTTAATACATGTAAACATCGGAAGAGCCTCGAGCCAACAAACTGTACAAGCTATCGGCATAAGGCGAAGCGGTCTCGTCTTGTTTCCACTGTCGCATGGAAATAATATCGCCGTGAGGTGTTTAATCTTCCGGTGGTGGAATCGTATAAGTGGGAGTACACTCTTTCCCTTTAAGTGCGGTCACGTGTTCAAAATAAACATACATTCAGCCAATGTGATCCCTCTTGAATAATACATATGGCCAAAGCTAGGTCTCGCTTTATACGGGGGCTCTCTTAAATCTGTCTGGCATGGCATATCGCTTGTTCTGATATAATCACATGATAAAATATGGATAAACGGCCTCTTGGGCCCACTTTCTGATACCCAATTCATCTGTATATCCAAATAGTTAAATTGAATGTTTTACTCTTACCTGACATATATTAAAATACTTGAATTTTAATACATGTAGCAATCAGGAGGAAGAACCACGAAACGTGACTCAGGCTTTCTTACAAGCCTCGGCCTCTAGTAGCGAGTCTCACTCAGCTGTATTTCACTGCATGGAAATAATATCCGCCGACGGCGTGGTATCTTGTAGTAGAATCGCCACTAGTGGGCTACTCTCCGCTAAGTGCGGTCTGATGTTAAAATAAGCATCGTTAATGAATGTATGATCTCTTGAATGTCACATATGTAAGTAGGATCCGTCATCAGGCTCTGCTACTTTAAGCCTCGTATGAAATTATTGTTTTATTAATTGAATGACCGCCAGGTCACATATATCTCCAGTTAAGTGCATTTCGGCGGTGATATATTAATTGTTTGTGAATTTACCCTCAGATGAATATCAGTTAGGCGCTCAGGCGATTGATATTTTTAGTTTAGACTACCCTCCGATAATTAACATTTTAGACTACCCTCAGAATAAATTTTCTCTGGGCTCATCACCGTGCATTGCTTCTTTATAGTCGCAGGATGTCAGGTCATATGGAATGCATGTATCACGATTCCCGTCTGGTCCTGTCAGCGTACGGAAATATGTAAACATGCATATATCCACATAATATCGATCACACAATCATGTGTCATGTAATAATCGATTCATACATCAAAAAATTAACTCCAGCGGTAATGATGCATCTGAGCAATTCGGCGAGATCGTCGGCCAAGGCACGTATTCGCGAATATATTTTTCGTGTCCCTTATTCACAGGAGCGATAAAAACCTAGGTTTCACGATTCCAAACACTCAGCAAATTCATCGGTTCACTTTTAGACCGCATTTTCCAGCCCATTTCAGTACTCATCGAATCAATCCATGATTTAAAGCATAATTCTGTATTAAAGACCCCGAAGCAGGTCCCTCACGAGTTACGGGCTGCTCCGTGGTTGATAAATTAAATCAATTCGGTCAGCTTTGGGGCCGTCCTTTAACAGATTGGCGCCGTCGTAAAACATTTGTGGTATAGCGAAGAATAAAGCGTGGGAGCGCGTATCTTGGAGTTGAGGCTTCACTCATCTGATGCGTGACCTGCGCGTAAATGGTTCTCCTTCTTGTCGAAGGCTGAAGCGGTCGGGATATTCAGTATTTAAAGAGATAAAATTTCTCTCTAAGCTAGAAGCTTAAGAAAATCAGCTACTGGATCTATTTTCTCCTTTCCCGTTTTCCTCTTGGCTTAATAAGAGGAGATGGTTACTATTGACTATTTTGGCCTTTGTGAAACCATCCAAAATCCTTAATGGCCAATTCGTCCGCTTCATTTCCTAGTTTTGACGTTAAAACCATCTGGCGCCCAGTTTCGTCGTTCTCTCTTCGTACCGCTTATGGCATGAGTGTGTGTTATATGTTTTGTCGCGTCGAGATATCGACTTTCTGACCTTTGAAATGCGATGCGCCAGCGATGTCATTTCAAGTATCTGGAATTTCACGAATTCTACGTCTTTGGATTAGATTTTGAGGCGATTCAACGATGCGTCCGTTTCGTCATCCAGGATCTAGAGAATTAATTCGGTTTTAGCGAAAATTCTGATTTCTGTCGAAATTACGATTTTAATTTTAAGAAATTGGAATTTACCAAGATATCTGATGCTCTGGACTTCAGTCTCCCACAGATAGGATTGACTGGGCAAGGACATTCCTTCCTACCAAAGATAGGTACTTCAATTTCCAACCTGCAAGTCTTTCATCAACTCGGTCCATAAGATGTTGGTATAGGCTGGCGTGAATACAGCCATTGATGGAGGGGGCTCCAAATGCTTCCCCAGAGAAGTGGTGATGGGAATCTGAGAGTTGAGAGATATCCTGTTAGCTAGAGTTTGGTCCACGTCCGGAGAGAAGAATAAGCCTGATTTCTGAAGACTAATCCTTTGATCGGATATTCTGCAAAAATTGTTCAAGCAGTCCATAATGAACAACATCTGGTCCTCGGATGCCTCTGCAAAAAGAAGGAGATCATCAGCAAAAAAATAGGTGCGAGAGAGGGGGACTAAGTCTAAAGAGTTTGATCGGCTTCCAGTGACCATTATCAACTGATTGTTGAATGATATGACCTGGCCTCTCCATGCAGAGCACAAAGAGATAGGGTGAGATGGCAATGGTATCTCCTTGGCGAATGCCCCTTAAGGGTTTAAACCAGTCTAGGGTATTTCCATTCCAAGCAACTGACATCCTTGAAGACTCCACACACAGCATGATGCTTTGAATCCACAATTCTGGGAGGCCCGTCATGTTAAGGGTGTCCGAATAAAGTTCCAGGAGAGAAGGTCGTATGCTTTTTCCAAATCAACTTTAAGTAGCAGGATGCTTTTCCCTTTTTTTTTTTTCTGTCTCATGGTGTGGAGAACTTCTTAGTAAATAATGATATTGTCTGGAAACCAGACACGGCATGACAACTTTCATTATGTTCGCTAGGGTTTTGGTGATTACTTTATAACTAACATTACTTAAACTGATCAGTCGAAATTGGGAGATTGATTCTGGATGCTGGACTTTGGGGATCAGAGTCAGGAGGGTATCATTGATGCCTTCCAGGAGCGATCCCGAAGACATGAAGTCCAGTACGAACTTGCAAAGGGAATCCCCCACTACATCCCATGAGTTCTGATAGAAACCAGTCTGAAACCCATCAATACCTGGAGCTTTGAACGGGGCCCTGTCAAACAGAGCCCTCCTAACCTCCTCTTTGGTGAATGGATGCGAGAACCGGAGCAAGATGTCATCCGGAATGCGTGGGAACCCATTAGTAGCAGTTGAGCTATGCACATCTAGATTGTCCATCTGAAACAGATTCTAGTAATAGTCCCTGATCATGTTCTCCAGTTGGACGGGATCAGATATCCAGTTCCCATTGTTGTCTTTCAGGGATTGGAACGTACTCCGTCTCTTGAGAACAAGGGTGGAGGCATGGTAGAATTTCGTATTCCTATCACCAGATTTGATCCAATTCCTCTCTTGATCTCTGGAACCAAAGGAGCTCCTTAGTCTAAGACCATGTCCAGTTCCTGTTGAAGCTTTCTTTCCAACTTAAGGAGGCCATTGGAACTGCTACTGGCAATTCTTCTTTGAATTCCTCCTATTCTGGCCCACAGACGACGTTTTCTTCTGAAAATATTGCCAAACTTCTCCTTATTCAGAACAGACAGCCTGGATGCAAGGGTCTTGGTGTTTTCCGGAATGGGGGTCTTGGAGATCCAATTGTCTTTCAAGAAATTGGTGAACTCGGGATGGCTGATCCAAGGAGCTTGGAATCTAAACTGGGTTCGAGGTTGGGTGTTGGCCTGTTCATGTAGCTTCACAAGAATGGGGTAGTGATCCGAATGCAGCTTTGGGAGGTGGGTGACCTTTATTTGCGGAAAAAGCGAGGTCCAGCTAACATTACATAGGGCTCTATCCAGGCGAGCGCCTTGGAAAGAGGAGGGTGATAAGCCTCTGGTTCATGTGAAAGTAGGGCCTAAGAACCCCAGGTCTATCAACCCATGATAAAATATCCAATCAGAAAAGGCAGAGCATCTCCTTTGGTCAACTTTCCCTGGATTCAAAGTTCCTCTGCACTTAGAACTGAGTTAAAGTCCCCGACAAGAAGCCAGGGATATGTTAGAGACAAAAAATGTTGGTTGAGGTCATACCAGAGCCGATTTTGCAGTAAGGGGTTTGGGCTGCCGTAAACCACTCAGAGAAGCCATGGGAGTGACCCTTGGGATGAGACTCTCAGATGTACAAACTGAGGATGGCTCTTAATAACTTCCATCTGAAGGGATTCTTTCCACAGAATCCAGATACCTCCGTTGAAACCTAGGGCTTCAACCCGGAGCCAATGATCGAAACCCAACCTGTTACATATAGAGTTGGCGTGTTCTGCTCTGCACTTTGGTTCTATCAGTCCCAGAATATTGGGTTTATAATGTGCCAGGAGGTCCTTGATAATGCGGAAGAAACTTTTTGATGCCGCACCGTTGTAGTTCCAAACCAAGATGCTCAAAAACGAGGAAAGAGGTGGGTTACGTTGCATGGGGATACATTGCGTGCAGGGTTCAAAAAATGGGCCGAGTCGTACCGATTCATAACCGACTCGGGGCTAACCGAGTCGATACCATTACCAGGTATGAGACGGAGAGTGTATCGGCTAAAACTCGGTAAAACTCGGTGGACTCGGCCGAATTCGGGAGATGACTCGGTCAACTCGGTGCAAAACGGTGAGAATACAGAGAATAATCTCAACAAACAACCCAAAAAGCAACGAAATTTAAAAAATACACAATAAAAAAATCAAAAATTTGTAAATTCATTTGAAATTTAAATTCTACTAAAAGAAACGAAGAAGAACGGAGAAGTGGAGATGAGTGATGACCGACGAACAGATTTCTACAGGTTGATTCCCACTACCGAGTAGAACTTATGGAGGTGTTGACCCACTCACTACGCCTAAGCAGGTAGGCCTCCTCTCCCTTCTCTTCCCTCTTCTCTTCCCTTCACTCTTACTTTGATTTTATAGGCTCGCAATAGTCTACGGGTTGGTTGTTGATTCTTGGTCAAAGAGCTTCTGGTCGGGGTTTGCCAAAGGCTTCGATAGAAAATAATGGGCCTAAAATTGCAGGTTGTCGCGCAGTGATATCGCGATTTTGTAAGGTGATGTTTATTGAAATACGGATGTGGTATCGATGACAAAGGAAGAATTGTGTTACCACGATAAGATGGAATTTTCAGTAGATTTAATTTCCAAAATACACACACAAAGCAAGAATCAATACGCAGGCAGGCAATATCAAATTAACTTTATGGCAATGTTACAATATTATCAACAATAGCTGAGCACTGATGAACAACAATGATTAATATGAGAAATAAGATTGTATTTAACACAATAGTTCACATGAGAGAAATAAAGATACACACATGACTGGGATCAGGGCTGTTTTGAATCCTAGCAGTCAGCTCATCCAGCCGTGCTTCTTGATCTCTCGTAGCCTCATTCAGATATTTAAGCTGCCTCATTTTTTGCTCCTCGCTTTTCAAATCAGGCCGAGCCCTAACTAAATCTCAAAATTTTATTTATTAAGTGAGAGTCTTACTTTCTGAAGAACAATATATTGTAGGTTTTTGTTAACACAGTCGGCATACTACTAACAAAGTCATTAATCATTTAAATAACATTAGTAGAAGATTTGTTTTGAGAATTTAGTTTATTTATCCAGAGTACCATTTTTCTAATATTCTGAGTACAATATCTTTAAAACTTTTAAAATATTTTAATCATCTATTTCACAGATTACCGACACGAATCGATACACTGATGACCACGTCCTGACCGTCCTGAATTTCTACGACCTGAAGTACCGCGATTTCAACCACGCGACCCACCTTTAGAGGATGCGCATGAGAGAATAATAAAACACGTAGTGATGAGACGGCAGGGAGTAACCCTCCCTCTTACGATACCTCAAGGGAAGTTTACACCCAATGCTGGAAGGAACCTTCTCTCCTCCCAGAAACCGAGACCTCTCCTTTCTCGTCTCCATGCAATCGCGCTCAAAATCACAGATCGGGTCACCAACTCTGACGGGTCCCGAGACGTATCGATCAAGTGTATCGGCCGATACGTTGTAAATAAGATGATTAAAGATGAAGATTTTAAAATATTATATAAATTATTAAAATAGATATAGTTAAATAAGCTTCAAAATTTAATAAAACAAAATTTTATACTTAATATTTAAATAATTAATGAAGCATTTAGTGAAAGATATGTACGATAATGTTAACAAAAAAATTATTTTCTAATATAATTGTTCTTCAAACGAAAATTAAATTTCATCCACTAATAAATAAAATTTTGAGGTCGGGAGTACTAGATGCATTTTTCGGGTTGAAAACAGGTCAAAAATGGGAGCCGAAAGACTTAAATATACAAAATACAATTTTTTGGGTCAAACTATTGTTACTTTCTGCGCTCAAGGCATACAAATAATCAATATTATTAATTATGCCTTTTTCATTTACTATTCTTGTGTTAAATACTATCTTTATTTCTCTCATATTAATTACAAGGCGTTAAATACTGTCTTTATATCTCCTATATTAATTATTGTTGTTCATCAATTCTTAGCTAATTTGTTTATTAATAATTGTAACATTGCCCTTAAAATTGTTTAATATTGCTTGCCTACGTATCGATTCTTACTTTTATTATTATTATTATTTTAAATTAAATCTACTAATTCCCATCTTATCATTAATTATTCTAATTCTTCCTTTGTCATCGATACGCAAATCCATCAATTTTCCCTAATAAATCCAAACATCTGTTAGGTACTTTTGACCATGCTCTTATGCTCTTTTGACCTCAAGCCCCCAATAATTTTAGCCCATTAGTTTTCTATCAAGCCTTTGGCCCATACCCGTTAAGCTCTTTGACCAAGTCCTTTAACCAACCCATTAGTTTATTTGCAGGTTGTGATAAAATCAAAAAATGTAGAGTGAAGAAAGGGAAGAAGAAGGGGAGGAGACCTACCTGCTCCAAGGCATCATCGAGTGGTCTTCTCCCGCTCCGGTTCTACTCGGTAGTCGGGACTCGGCTCTGTAGGAGTCTGTTCGTCAATCATCACTTCATCTTCTCCGCTTCTCCCTTAGGTAAGTTAGGTTTTATTTTTTAATTTCCTCTTCTTTAGTTCTTCTTCGTTTCTTTTTTAGTCGAATCTTTGAAATTTCAGTCGAATCTCTGCAATTTTTTGGATTTTTATTGTTTATTTTTTAAATTTCGTTGCTTTTTGGGTTGTTTGTTGAGATTATTCTCTGTACTCACTGGTTTTGCACTGAGCTGACTGAGTCATTCTCAATTCGGGCCGAGTCCACCGAGTTTCCACTGAAGTTTTAGCCGATACACTCTCCGCTCCCGTACCTGGTGGACCGGTATCGACTCGGTGCCAAATTAGTCGCAGCATGAATCGGCCAAGTCGTATCGGACTCGGCCGATTTTTTGAACCCTAGTTTGGGGTGTTCCCCTTTTCTTGTGGGTGATCTCTGGGTTGCGGTTGGGTCTTGGTTCTTGGGCATACTCAGGTGGGGGCAGGGAGATGTTCTGTGTTTGCACATTGGGTCTTCAGCCTTTAGTTTGGGAAGAAAAGGATTTTCTGTTGGTCTCTTTACCTTTGAGGTGGTCTTGGCCCACTTCTGGCTCCTCTACTTGGACCGGTTGGGTAAGTCCCTCCTCTACCAAGGTTAGAACATGGAATCTTGATGAGGTTTCCTTATGGCAGTTATGGGTAGGGTTGCTATGACCCATTTGGAGTGGACCTCCTTCTCTAGGCCTTCCATTCCAGTGCATGGCACTCTCCTTATCTTGCAAGTCATTCTTGATTAGTGGTCTTCGGAATCTTCGCGGACCCAACATCCAAGGCCCGAAATCTTCCAAGATTTCTGGACTAACGAACTTATCTTCTTTCCTTTCAACAACCTTATCAACTACAGCCGGCATGTCACCCTCATTGGTACCGATGCTGCCGGAAGATCACATTTTTCCACGGGACATGAATCTTTCCGATGGCCATATCGACCACACCCAAAGCAAACGGGGATGGATGCCTTCATATTCGATTCTTCTGATTCTTTCGGTGCATTTTAAACTTTGATACCAGTGGTTTGGACAAGTCGACTTCCACACAAACTTTGATAGGTTTCCCTATCTTTGAGGCTAATCGCATAAGAAAATTTAGATCATAGTATTCAATAGGAAGGCATGGTATACGTACCAACACGAGGAGATTTTGGAGAGAGTTTTGGTTTGGGTCAAAATTCGGCTGCCATGGACGACCTGTCAAATAGAGGTTGAAGACCATTCAGGGACCCCCATACTTGGCAAAGTTATAGTCATTCATGGCTGCGAATTTGACAACGAAGAATCCATTGTCTATGGCCAGTAGATCTACTTCTGCTTTCGGTCTCCATAACTCCTTGATCTTCCTGAGGAGTAAGTTGTAGCCAATCGTTCGCCCTAGTAGGTTGATGATCAGTGTTTGCCTCCATGGCCTGCGTAATCGGCTCTTCTCCTCCTTAGAGAGACATATGGTCGGGCACTCAGAGTCTGACTCATCATCCAGTGTCGCCTCCTCGTCATCGGAGACCCATTCATCTGGTTCCTCCTATTGTGATATTAGGGTTGGCCCTAATAGTTTCTCTCTGAAAGTTGCATGCTTTGGTTCCTCAACCCTCATCTCTAAGTCATGCAGTGGGCTTTCCGATGGTATCGTATCGGCTCGCACCTTCTTGCAACTCCGTTCCAAGAGGTCTTCCTCTTCCTCGGAGTGGCCATGGGTGCGCTCCTGGGTGCTCTCCATATTTGAAAAAAGTTTAGCCGTGAGTCTTGATTATTTTTGAGATAAGCTTTTCCTCTGCATTACATCCACTCTATTACTAGTTTTATATTTCGTGAATCAGTAGCTTCCATGTATTTCACACATAAATTTTATTTTTTTAGGAGATAATAAAATTTATTTTGAAGAATTACTAAAATACAACTACCTATAACTTTTTTCATAAATCTCTTTTTAAAAAATAAAATTTGAACATAGGATAAATTATAAAATTAAAAATTGACAGAATTTGAAATGCATGGTATTTAAGTGTCAAAATAATCCTATCTTATAAAACTAATTTGGGGGTTATGAAATCTTTAAAAAATAATATCAAATTATAAAATTCTAAAATTTTGAAATTCCAAGTTGTCAAAATATCATGAAAATGACTTCATTATTCAAGAAAGTTTTCTTCTTTTCATTTAGTTATCTCCATTAACTCGTGATTCGTTGAGTGTGGGTTAAAAAGGTATAATCAATGCTCCCGATTAACAATATCATGGAAGTTGATCCCAGAAGAGTTTAAACATTTCATTTCACTATCTTTTCAACATTTTTTTATGGATTAAGACTTTAAACCCAATATTTTCTTTCATTTTCTAGTCTATTAAACAACCAAGGACGTGAGGAAATAGCTATTAATAAATTTTCCATTGTACTCTTATTTTAAATAATTAAAATATTAAAAAACTGGCAGCATGTGTATTTATTTGTTTGGACATTTTCTTCACCTTTTCAACAACCAAACAATCCGAAAAGTTTTTTTTTTTTTTTTAAGTTAAAAAACTAAAAAACTTCACATGACAAGCAGTGGTGTACAAATCATTTTGGCAGTTATAAGTGTGTGTTTCATATCACAATCCTTGTTGTTTGGACTGTGATCTCATTAGGATTGTAGTGTTGAACTCTTCTTATATGTCTTAATGTGTGCAGAGTAGATGTAAAATATTTACAATAAAGTAAAAGCACACACAATATTTTACGTGGTTGGCAACCTGCCTACATCAACGAGGTTGTGCCAAGATTTAAGGATTTCCACTTATCTGATTCAAGGGTTACAATTAGTCTTATGTGATACAAGACTCCCTCTCTACCCACGACCCTTTTTGAAATATAATCATTTATAGTGGAATTCAGAATGAACTCTCTTCATTCCCCTTTTTATAGTATCGCACACCTATATCCCACATTATATCAATATAAGATGAAAAAAATAAAGAACATTATCTTTCACCAAAGGTGAAAGACTTTTAACGTGTAATAACTTAATCAAGCATTTGTACTACGCACTTTCTCAGCATGTTTGGACTTCACTTGTTCTTCTTCAAGCTTTGCTCCTAAAGTCTTTGTTAAGAACCTCCCAAAGCCTTGAATTTATAGCCTTGTAATTCAATCTTGGAAGTCTAGATAAGGGTGGATCATTATCCTAATATGACCCTAACCCTACCTTCTAAAATATGTTTTCGTGGGACCGAATTGTCCTATCCAAACTTTCGGACTTCGTCGAAACTATAGAGGAGGATTGTCTCTTAGGAGTAGTATCTGGTTCGAATTTTGGGATGGTCTCTAGGACCTTCTCCTTCGTCTTTCCGATGTTTAAACCTGAAGGGACATCTCTTAAATGACGCCCTTCATATTGTTTATGGTTGATGCACATCTTTGCTGTTGGAGACCCTAAAATGTCAATGGGGCTTACTAAATCTGGTTTTGGGCTGTAAGAATCCCATATATAAGAGATGCGTACCCCAACGCCTTTTGATATGTTGCATTTTTTACATGTCCCAGTATATGTTCGATTACAAACTTCCCTAGATTGAATTTTTTCTTCATACCTACTTGGAAGGGCAATGTGGCGAAAGTCTTTGATACAACTATATGGTGGGTGGTAGGCAGCCAATTGCACATAGTGATCTTATGCAGGATAGAGTATATGGAGGTGAGAAGTCGGAACTTGTATGGCCATGATCAAACCTTTCCTCTAGTTATAACCGAGACCATTGGGTCTATTTTAGACACTTCTTCTTCTTCTTCTGGAACATCAGTACATTCCAGTACTAGTTGGTTTTCTAGGAGAAAAGTAAAAAGTATTTCCTCGCACCTTTGTCTTTTGGAAGTTCAGACTTGCCGAGTTTCCCATGTCCTTGCAGATATTTACATAGAACTTTAGGATGATATGGGACACGAAGGGAGACAACTTCGATACAGTGCCAAGCAGATTCATCTCTCCCAAGAGTTCCATGCACTATCCCAGATTTGGAAAAGTCCTTGCTATGCTAGGTACATTCTCTTACTAGGGTTGTTAGGTGTGCTTCATGTTAGCAATTATCATTTCAAAACATTGCATATTTTATTTGATGCTAACCTATCACCCTTTTCACTCATTTTCATGTTTAACCCCCATGTCTTTGTGTATTTTGTAGAAATGAAGAAAACAAGACAAAAATCAAGCAGCCGATACAGAATGAAGAAGTTATGCAATTGTAGCCATGGTCAGAACTATAGCTATTCATGGTCGCATCATGACTCAAAACCGTAAAGGTGATCGTTGCAAGACGTTTTGGTAGAATGACCTATGGTGACCAGTTCTTCAACAATCTGACCACAAACCTCTTTAGCAGCCATTGTGATTCAGCATTTGCAGTATGGTCGCGAAGACAGAGCATTCATAGTCTTGACCACGCTACTTTTCGGCCTAACGATTTTCCATGTTTTGGGCTGATTTCAGCCCACTTCCCAATGTGTATTTAAGGGATACTTTGAGACAATTTAAAGAGGTTGACTTGGGTGGGAGAACACCCATTTTAGGGTTTCTCTCATCCTAAGCTTGAATCACTTAGGGTTTCCAATTTTTGTTCTTTTTACTTTGGAGGAGGAGGAGAACTTGAAGAAGAAGAAGACATTTGAGGAGAAGAGAATGAGGCTTTCACTTCCAAATCTCTCGTTTTTAATCTCTTTCCCTTTGTATTTTTGTTCTTTTGATAGTTGTAATTCCTTTTCTATTTATGTTTTAGTTAGTTTTCTTAGGGCTTAGATGTAATCAAGACTTGTTTATATTAATCTCTCTTAATTTTAGTTGATTTATGCTTTATTTTCATTCATGTGTTGAGTAGTTCATTTTGTTCTTAATGCATGTGGGTAATTGGCCAATGCTTGCATGATATGTGGTTAAATTCGAGATTTGATAAGTGAAAATTGAATTAGACCATAGATGACTTACCATTTAATTGTCATGAGATAGAAATATAATTAGATTAGGTATGGTATTAAGGTTTCTTGGATTTAATGCGCCTTTGGACATTCGGGGTTGAGTAGAGATGCAAAATACCTGATTCCTATGGTATATTGTGAGTTATCGAGAGAGATTTGTATATGTATTAGTGAAATTTCCATCAACATAATGATGGAAATTAATGAAATGAACATTAATTGATCGGGTTAAGAAGTTCATATAGGCTTGGAATGGTGAAATCTATGCCCTAGGGTTTTTAGTCTTGAGTCTTTGTTAATTTAGGATTCTTGCATGCTAGTTTAGTGTAAACTAAGTCTTCCATAGATTTTCCATCATCCAAATAGGAGCTATGATAATTGTAATTCGCACTTAAAAGCCATCCTCGTGGGACGTACTTCCTACTTTCACTTTATTACTCAACAAGATGCCACAAGACTAATAAGACATAGGCATTCTTATTTTCATATTCACGTTTTGTGCCTATCAAGGGTCCTCTATGATATAGAGGCCCATAACTTCGCAAGGGATGAGAATTTGAAAAAGATGGATGGAGAGACACTTACTTTGGGAGACATTCGCACTTTCTGCTTCTTGGCCACAAGCTTCTTAGTTGTTGCTTTCTTTACTTGAGCTGACAGTCAAGATGACTTTCTCGTGGAGAGAGGTGGAGATGGAAGAGACTCGGAGAAGGACGTGGTTCCCTTGTTCTCTGCTTCGTTCCAATATGAGTCTGAACTCTCATCAATCACTTGTCAGCAACGCTTTGCTTGGGATTTCGGGATCTTTACTGGGGAATCCCGTCGAACCTAACCTATCCACTGAAGCGGCAAAGTTTGTTCTTATTCTTCCACTCAAGGTAGTGGCTCAATGTTGATTCAAACACCCGATTCACCAGGGTTTGGATCCTGGCTGCCTTGTTTCTCAACGGGAGAATTTTGTCTTGAATCAGAAGGGTTGGCCTTTGGTTCAGTGTCATTACCCACCGTTTTTGTCGTTGTTCGAATTGGATTATCTTCAAGGTTCCAACTTTTGGCATTTTGACTCTCTAAGGGGAAGCATTCCTTTTCCCAAAACCTTCTGCTGCAGGGGTTTTACCTTCAGAGGTGCCGTAAGGCACAAGTGTGGTTACGCAAAATTCAAAGGTTCAACGACAATTGGATCCATAGTCAATTCTTCTTGATAA
Source organism: Tetrastigma voinierianum (assembly GCA_016808115.1). Lineage (NCBI taxonomy): Eukaryota > Viridiplantae > Streptophyta > Magnoliopsida > Vitales > Vitaceae > Tetrastigma > Tetrastigma voinierianum. The sequence continues at coordinate 88,410 of JAEQBH010003240.1, read as the reverse complement.
AAGGTCTTGTCTTTGTAACTGGAACCTCCTTTCAAAACCTTTCTTCTTTTGGACCAACTAAATCTTATCATCACCATTTTTGAAATCAAAGAAAGAATCCGAACAAGAGAGAAAGTTCGGACCTTTGGAAGTTTCTTGAGAGAATATGCAGAAAAGGGCAAATTTATTTTGTCTTTTGTTGTTCTCCTTTATATAGAGGTCCCAACGCTTCTTGAAAAACCCTAGGGTTTTTGTTTCTAGCGATTCCCTATGTAATGGGGGCGTTAGGACTCCCCTAGAACGCTTCCTTTCTTAGCCGTTTTTTCGGTTGTAGTAACTCCCTACATGCCTTAGCTGTTGCAATGGTCGAATATGGTAGGACACCACTTGTTCAATATTCCCTTTTTTTTTTTTTTTTTTTTTTAAATTCCTTGATGTTCAAACCTAGAGATGCTTTGAGATCTGCACACTTGGTAACATCTCTACTTGGGTGAAGATTTTGATTCAACTAACACTGTCACACTTAGACGTTGAGACTCCACTTAGGACTTCACTTCCTTTGAGTGTATTCTTCTTCCATGCTGGATGTGTGCACTTTTTGTTGATGGGTTTTTTTATGGTGGCAACAATTGCCAAAATAGCGGAAACAGCAAAAAAAAATCTCCAAAAACCCACCCAAGGACCCCTTGAGGCATTAAATTTGGTTCAAGCCAAAGATGAGGGTGATAGATTTACCTTGTGTTGGTTTCAAAAACCGATCCAATGGTCAAGGCAGAAAAGACAGGAGTGAACCAATTCCTAAGTTCGCCTCTAATCGTATCCACATGAAGAGTGGAGCTAATAACTTCCAAGGCAACTATCTCGGAGGAAGTCCTAGTGCTAGCCAAGTCTTGATCCGAAGAGGGAAGCCAAAACCCAATCTCACCAAGAGGAGTTATTCTTGAAGAACACTACCTCTATCTCTCTTGAACACCCTTCATGAGAGGAGTGAGAAAAATGGCTCCTTCTTGTTAGGGTTTTCCATAAAGGTCCTTTTATAGGAAAACCCTAGCTCTTGAAATGTCTAAAGTGCTCATCTCTTTAAGGGATGATAGGCTACACGCATCCTTATGCATTATGACGTGTTCCTCCATGGGCCTTAAGCCTAAGAACAAGCCCATCCCTAATATCTCTCTTAGTGAGGGCCTATGATCCTGGGATTCCACTAATCTCGTGACATTCCATTCTCGAGATTAATCTCCCTCATATTTGGATCATATCCAAATCTATTTTATATTAACCCCACACTCTTCTAAGTGTGTGACCCATTAGGTTATTGGGTGTATTGGCCACTTGATTCAACTATTGAATCAGGCAAATTATGAGAGGTGTTTAGCAACACATCATGACCCCCAATTGACCAAAGAGTTAGTGATTTGATTGCCAACCCTTCCATAGATAATTACCGCACAATTCGTCTTTTCACCATTCTATACCCTACTTGGTTCAAAGCATGGACAAAGTGTAGCTCCCACTAGACTGGCTATGCCACATCTAGCCCAAGTGATATTAGATCTTGTCCTTGAACTCATTACTCATTAGTTATGCACCTAAAGACATTCTTCACGGCATTTCCACTATGGCCAGAGATTCCCAAGTAATGATCCTAACAAGAGGCCATAGGTATACTCTCCCTCTATTTGGGTGTGGCGAATCATTTGTTGGCTTTGAATACCTCAAGCTATGCTCGACTATCACCCAAAGAATGACCTCCAAGAGGCAACATGAATTAAGGTTAAAGTACAAATTCAGCATCCAAGATATCTTAGAGCACCTCAAGTCTAAGGATATATACACCATTGCTATGATGAGACAATCATCTCCATTTAAATAGATAATCCATATGATTGTCTCATGGTAGGTCTCCAATGTACTTAGCTACTCTTAGAAGGCATCAACATGTCAACTCTAATCAACTCATGATCACAGTTTATAAGATTCACTACTTTATCCGATCAAGGAGTATGACATATGCTAGTCCGTTTTGGTTAACAATGTTAAGTCTCATTGATCCTATGACTAGGGATAATTTAGATACCAACATAATTGCACTTGAAAGGAATCTTATTATCATGATCTCACATATTTCTTCATGATATGCGTGTATCAGTATGGACTTCATTAATTCGAGATTAAAGATCTAAATCAATTCAACGTATGAATATCAAATTAATGAAGACGCCTTTAATAGTAACATAAGACGTACAATAAGTGCTAAGGGCGATTGCCTTTAGAGCACTTCTCTAACATTCTCCCACTTTATCTCAAGTCTATTGCCTTTGTGTCTCATACCTTAGGCAAGTAGATGTGAATCATAAATTTTCAAAGTGACTAACCAAGAGATCAAACGCATTCGATCAGAAGCTAAGTATTTCTATCTTAGCATCATGATTACCAAAGATTTCTCAAATCCAATGGCATCACCCTAAGTACTAGTTCGGACCTTTGATGAGATTGTGGTTCCTTTTGCTTTCGCAATGGCTTCGTTGTTATTCCAATACATGAGTATCGGATCTACAATGTTGGGGACTAATCCTAGTTCATAAATGAACTACATTATCCAAACCGCTTCCTAAGCTACCATCGAAACAGGTCATGTACTCTTGACATCCAGCCATGTGAATCAGTAGCTTATTTCCTATTTGAACTCCTCCAACTGACTCCAGCACTCACCATTCATCAGGAACACCTAGTCTAATTCGAGACCTAGATTTATTCCTATTAGATTGGAAACTGTACTAGAGGTGTCTGCCATAATGGGCAGACTCAAACATCTCTTATAAATCAAGAACGCATCCTTAGTGCTTCTCAAGTACTTGAGGATATTCTTGAACGCATCTGCTCATGACACTCAAAGCATATGATATGTCGGGTTTAGTACATTGGCATAGCGCATACGATTGATCCTATACCATGGCATGGGGTCATACTCATGCGTGTCCTCTCATCTTGTATCTTTTCGACACATGGATTTTGAGAAGGTGATCCCATTAGACATGGGAACGTATCCTCTCTTGGACTACTCCATGCTAAACCTCTTTAGCATTTAAGCTATGTATGTAGACTGTGAAAGACCAAGCAACCTTCCCGATCTATCTCTATAGATCTATATCCCCAATGGTAGGTTGCTTTTCCAAGGTCTTTCATGGAGGAAAAAAACTAGGATAACCAATATATATTGACAGATAGTAACACTAAGACATTGTTTCCAATAAGTAATATGTCATCCACATATTATACTAGGAACACGATTGCACTCCCACTAATCTTCTTATACACACAAGGCTCATCCGTATTTCGTGAGAAACCAAACTCTTTGATTGTCTCATTAAATTTGATATTCCAACTCCTAGATATTTACTTCAATCCATAAATGGATTTATGAAGCTTGTAGACTTTATTACCATTTCTAGGTGTGAAGACCTCCGGTTGTGTCGTGTACACATCCTTACTTAGGTTTCCTTTGCGGAAAGCCGTCTTTGCATCCATTTTCTATATCTCATAATAATAATGAGCAACAATAGCTAGGAGTATCCTTATGGATTTAAGCATAGCTACTGGACTAAAAGTCTTGTTATAGTCAACTCCTTATCTTTAACGATAACCCTTAGCTATAAGCTTAGCTTTATAGGTAATCACATTACCTTCCATGGTAGTATTCTTCTTGAAGATCCACTTGCACCCTATGGGTTTTATTCATTCGGGTGATTCAACCAAAGTCCACACTTGGTTGACTAACATGGAATCCATCTCTGACTTCATGGCTTCAAGTCATTTGTCAAACTATGAACTATTCAGAGATTCATCATAGGTAGTAGGCTCATTGACCTCTGTGAGCAATACGTCCGATTGTTCACTGATCAGAAACCACATTTATCTAAAACAATACATATCCCAATTGGGTACACATGTGCTTCAGGTTTTAGAAGGATCAATCGTTACTTATGAATAATGTTCTTTAGATTAAGTCTTCGCAGATTCGGGCCTGCTTGAGCAAATTTGAACTTCACCAAGTTCACCTTGCCCTAATCAGTCTTCTCTTAGAATAAACTCTTTCTTTAAGAACATAACATGCTTTGAAACAAATAACCTTTGCTCTAAGGTGTTGTAGAATTGATATCCAATAGATACTTTAGGATATCCTACAAACAGACACTTGTTAGATTTAGCTTCTAACTTATATGACACAGTCTGCTTCATGTAAGCAGGATAACCCCCATATTTTCAGGAGAGAAAGATAGGAATCCTTGTTAGTCCATATCTCATATGAAGTAACCTCAACTGACATGGATTGGACTTTGTTTAGCACTTAAATAGTAGTCTCATGTGCATACTTCTAAAGTGACTTGCGTAGGTTCACCTTGCCTATCATAGACCTCATCAAGTCCAACAAGGTTCGGTTTGTCCTTTTCACCACACTACTTGATGAGGTTTGTAAGGTGGAGTCCACTTAGATAAAGTCTCATTATTCTGGAGATAACCCAAAAACTCTTGGCTTAAGTATTCACCACTTGGATCTCATCTAAGTGATTTAATATTTCTCCCAAGCTATTTTTCCACTTCATTTTTGAATTCTTTGAACTTTTCAAAACCTCAGATTTGTATCTCATCGAATAAAAGTACCCATATCGTGAACGATCATCGATAAAGGTTATGAAGTAGAAGAAACCACTTTTGGCATTAATGGAGAAAGGACCACAAAAATCGGAATGTATTAGGTCTAATGGTTCATAAGAATGTTCACCCTTTCCAATAAAGGACAACTCGGTCATCTTTGCCCAACAAGCAAGATTCACATTGTCAAATGAATCACAATCAAATGACCCTAAGCTACCACACTTGTGTAACTTAGTCATGTGTCTCTCACTTGCATGGCTAGCCAAGGCGACAATGCCATGAGTAAGATTGTTTCAAATTATCTCCCTTTGGCCATTTATTGTCATTAACATTTAAAATTGGATTGGACATATCTATTATATAAATCCCATTGCTTAATGTGCCACTACATAAAATTAACATTCAACTAATGTTCTTTTCAATGCTAGTCCATAAAAGCAATCATCCAAATTTAAACAAAGATAACTAGGGAGTTTTAAAACATTAGTCCATATAGCAACAGTTGTAAATCTTGCACCATTGCCCACTCGAAGGTCGGACTCTCCCTTTGTGAGATTCCTACTATTTTTTAGGCCCTGCATATCAATCCATATGTATGAGCTATAATTGGTATCATATACCTAAGTGTTGTTAGGAGAAACAGTATTAACCTTAATGACATTAATACTTGAAGTAGATGGAGCCTCACATGCCATCTTCTTCCTAGATTCCAAGTAAGCCTTGTAGTCCCGCTTCCAATGGCCAACTTGACCACAATAGAAGCAAGTCCCTTTGGGTATAGTCTCTTTGGCCTTCTTCTCAGCCAATTTTCCCTCAGCTATTTTGAGCACGTTGATCAACTTGTGTATGGTGGACATGATGTAGTTCATCTTATAGTCAAGCACAAACTGTGCAAAACTATTGGGTAAACTGGACATAATCAACTCTACACTCAATTCAAAGTCCATATAATAACCCAATTGATCCAACCTCTCAATATATCCATACATCTTCAAGGCATACTCGTGGCTGGGATGTCCCTTTCCATCTTAAACCAAAAAGAAATTTAAAACTTAACTTTCAGCTTTTACTGCATTGCAATAATGTTCCTTTAGATGGCGGCATCATGGAATATGCATCCACAAAATCTTATAATTTCTTTCGGTAAACTCAGTGACATGAGGTGAGGATAATCAATCCCACCCTCGCACTATCAATCAAGCGCTCGATATGCCCTCCGACCGCTTTATGCATTATTAGTCAGTTTGATGAGGGCTCAACAAGGACATAAGCTAATCTTTCCCTTTTGAGAACTATTCTCAAATTCTTTAGCTAGTCAAAGAAGTTTGTTTTGGTCAAAATATTTGCATCCATTATTGATCGTGAGTTTACAATTGTTGTCATGATGAGATTCTAACAACATAGATGTAAAAGATATCATGTTAGATTGTACTTTAAAATGCATGATTATTATGGCTTGATAATTACGCATTATAGCTCCCACTATTTCATTACAAATCGTTAGCCCTCACTAATGATATGAGAGAACCTATATGGAGGTTCTCCTAGTGGGACGATATCCAATATTACCAAGAATGACCTTTAGTTTACCCAACAAGCCACCTTGGGTTAATAGGTAGGTATTTTGTCCATATCAATTGCAATTTCATGCAACTATCGAAACGAATGCTATCAACTGTTGATTTGTGCACTATCATTGGGTTATCAACTCATGATGTGTGTACATCTCATTTACACTAACCCAACTATGTCTTTATCCAACATTAACCTTAGGTTTGCCGAACAAGCTAATGAGTCTAGTTAAGGCTAGTCCACTAATCAAGAAAGCTCATTTCCATGGATAGAACATGTTCTTATAGAGAAGGGCTTGGGTTTAGCCAAAACCCCACTTTAAAACCTGTGTCTACGCCATATTAAGAGAAGACGTTAGCCTCGAAAATTACTACCTGAGGGGTTCTTTGGATTTAGTCTCATCATTGCACTAGCATGCTTATCTCCTTTCATCTCTATGAAAATATAAAAGATAAAGCTAATTAACCATATGACATGATTATGGACATTCTACAATCAATTCCATAAGCCAAAATGGAATTAATTAGGTCAAAACTAGGGACATGCATGATTATTACAACCCATTAAAATAAATCGAATTTACATTTCAAGGTCTTCTTTCTAAGATTCTCCTCCATGCTCATTTCTCTTTCGTATCTCCACTAACTAATCCTAATTCTATGTAATCTAATTACATGCATTCTTATGAAGAACCTCAAGTTACATTTGAGGGGGATTTAGATGAGAAGAGAAATACATTGAGAAAATAGAGAGAGGCAAGGACACATAGGCCCTATTTACCCAAAAAGAAGTGATCAACATTAGGCAAAGTCCATAATCATCCATCATGCCAACATACACCCTTAAATACACATTCTCTAATGTATGAATTTGAAATAACGGATAAAGGTACCCCATGATTTCAAAAGCACATGAAAAGGTTTTTCAACACTTGAACTAAAATGATCCATAAACTGATACAACTCTTGAATCACAAAACTTGATTCAACTTTTGAATCTTTAACTGATTCAACTCCTTGAACCATAAACCCCAATTCAACTCATGAATCGTAATTGCCAAATGGTGCTATTTTTGTTCAATGTCTCTTGAAAATAATTTCAATCATGGTTTTAGAATTTATTCAAAACTCTTTAAAAATTCATGATTCTTGAAATTTAAGGTTGAACACTTCAATCTTGACTTGCATATTTCATTTTAGTCACACTAGAGATGATTCCTAAAAATAATGCAAGAGCAAACAATAGAAATATGAGAAGAAAAAAAAATGCAAGCAGCAGGTCTTCACGTCCCAATGCGAGAAACTCACATTACGACGTCACTGCATGCAAAAGAAGAACACAGTCTTCCATGTCGCAATGTGGAGACCTACAGGTCGTGACGTCACCTAGGAACCAAAAGCTCCACGTTGCGACTTAGTTCTTCAGCAAACCAAAGGCAGGAGCAGATTCTCACGTCGCGACGTAGAAACCCCACATTGCGACGTTGCTGCGATACTTGGCCACGTCGTGACTTGATCACCCACACGTCGCGACGTTGCTTGGGTTCATATGCACCACATTGTGATGTGGGCACCCGCACGTTGCAACATGGCTTGGGTTCTTCACCCACGTCAAGACGTGACTAGCTCACGTCGTGACGTGAGTTGGGTTCCTGCTTCGGCAGATTCGATAAAAATCCCAACTTTGGGAGTTTTATTCTCATCCAAACATTTTCTTTTTCATTATAATCATGTTTGATCATCTCATGACTATATTACATGAAAAAGAACATTGGATCAAGCCTTTTTAAAACAAAAATCTCATTTTTAAACCTTTGAAAAACATGGGTATAAAAAACCGAAAACTCTCAACAAATAACAAATTTTGATGCACACAAGTGTGCTCTGATATCATTGATGCATTTTTTATGGTGGCAACAATTGCTAAAACAACGGAAACAACAAAAAAATTCTCCAAAAACCCACCAAAGGACCCCTTGCGACATCAAATCTGATTCAAGCTAAAGATGAGGGTGTGAGATTTACCTTACGTCGGTTTCAAAAACCGATCCAATGGTCAGGGCAACTAAGACCAAAGCAAACCAAGTCCTAGGTTTGCCTCTAATAGTATCCACATGAAGAGTGAAGGCGATAACCTCCAAGGTAACGTCTCGGAGGAAGTCCCGATGCTATCCAAGTCTTGAATCGAAGAAGGAAGCCAAAACCCCGATCTCACCAAGAGGAGCTATTCTTGAATAACATTCTCTCTATCTCTCTTAAACACTCTTCATGAGAGGAGTGAGAAAAATGGCTTCTTCTAGTTAGGGTTTTCCATAAAGGTCCTTTTATAGGAAAACCCTAGCTCATGCAATGTCTAAAGTGCCCATCTCTTTAAGGGATGATAGGCTACACGAATCCCTATGTGTTATGACGTGTTCCTTCATGGGCCTTAAGCCCTAGAACAAGCCTAGGCTTACTATATCTCTTAGTGAGGGCTTATGATCCTAGGATTCCACTAATCCTATGACATTCCATTCTCGAGATTGATCTCCCTCATATTTGGATCATATCCAAATCCGATTTATATCAACCCCACACTCTTCTAAGTGTGTGTGACCCATTAGGTTCTCGGTTATGTTGGCCACTTGATTAAACTATTCAATCAAGCAAGTCATGAGCCGTCTAGCAACACATCATGACCCCTAATTAACTGAAGAGTTAGTGGTTTGACAACTAACCTTTCCATAGACAATTATGGAGTAATTCATCTTTTCACCATTCTTTACCCTACTCGATTCAAAGCATGGACAAAGTGTAGCTCCCACTAGACTGGCTACGCCATATCTAGCCTAAGTAATATTAGATCTTGTCCCTAGACTCATTACTCGTTACTTATGCACCTAAAGACATTCTTCATGGCATTTCCACTATGGCCAAAGATTCCTAAGTAATGATCCTATTTAGGAGTGGCGAATCTTTTGTTGGCTACTCAATTACCTTCGAATACCTCAAGCTATACTCAACTATCACCCAAAGAGTGACCTCCAAGAGGAAACGTGGATCGAGGTCAAAGTACAGAATCAATATCCAAGATATCCTTGAGCACCTCTAGTCTAAGGATTAATGCACCATTGCTATGATGAGACAATCATCTACATTTAAATTGATAATTCATATGATTGTCTCATGGTAGGTCTCCGATGTACTTAGTTACTCTTAGCAAGCATCCACATGTCAAATCTAATTAACTCATGATCACAGTTTATAAGATCCACTACTTGATCCAATCAAGGAGTATGACATATGCTAGTATGTCCGACTAACAATATTGAAAGTTCCATGATCCTGGCGACAAGGGATACCAGATACCAAATATAATTGCACATAAAAAGAGTCTTATTATCATGATCTTATCATGATTTCCTTCATGTTATGTTATGTATTATGGATTTCATTAATTCGATTAAAGATCTAATCCAATTCAACGTATGAATATCAAATTAATGAAGATGCCTTTAATAGTAACATAAGATGTACAATAAGTGCTAAGGGCGAATAACCTTTAAAGCACTTCTTTAACATCTGTTTGATGCTATCCCTTCTGTCTCAGTTGCTAAGGAATAGCACCCCCTAGGGCTAGCTTAGTGTCTCACACATATTTCCCCATATGCGTTTGAACAATTGGTAGCCATGAATAGTTGATCTCTAATCAAGTTATCCATACTACTCAAAACAAACTCATTTCCCTGTTCGTTCATGTCCTGAGACATTCCTTTCACAGTCAGAACATCTTTTAGGTCGGGTGTTTAGTTATAGGTATAATATGAACTTGTAATTTCTCTAAAGGCGATGTATCAGTGAAGGAGTTTTTTAGCCTTCATAGGGAGAAGGGTACCCTTTCTTTGGATAATTCGAACCTTCTTCGACTTGTCTCTCCATCGTAAGGAATTCCTCTTTTCTTCATTAGGATCGAGTTTCTGTTTCTAATGACATAGGGATTTGTGAGAGTTCTAACAAGTTTAGGACTGTTCAAGATGGTGACAGGCCTTTCGAACCTCTTCTGCATATATGTATCTTTTTCTATTAAAGCTTTCTCATCCCTTAGTGCCCATTAGATCCATATGTAGCAGTTTTAGCACACTGGTTGTTGTATTATGTTGGAATTTGGTGCAAGACGATTGGGTTTGTTCCTTTTGCTAGAAATGGACATTCATCTGATCAATTTTTAACTTCAAATCTGGATGACTTCGGTTTGATTGTTTGGTGCTGCTACTGATATGTCCAGAATGTTAGAACCTTATTCCATGTATTTCTTATATTTTTTTCATACCAAGGCTAGAACTTATCAGTAAGTAACAGTTGTTTGAGGTCCTTTGTACTATACACTTGTACAAGAAGATTTTCATCGCAAAGTTGGCTCATACCGATTAGGTTTACCATAAGTCCTTTAACTAATAATACATCCTTTAGTTCAGATAGGCCTAGAATAATCAAGGAGATTTTGGCTATGATTCTTCCTCTAACACCGTCATCGAAGATTACGCTGTCATAACTGAAAACTTGTAGATTTGTCAAGATGGACTTTTTTTCAGTCATATGCTGCGAGTATCCACTATCAAGGTACCACATTTCCTCACTCATGCTTCTTGCAAAGGCTTCAAGACTTCTAGAATTTTTCTAACGTATCTTTTCCAGATTCTTTTCGATCTTCCTAGAGAGCTTGGTTCTTGTGGTTGTTTGAACTTCCTTACTTGATTCAACGGTCTCTGTTCGAACTTCTTTCCAAGTCCTTCCTTTTTCAATTTTGTTTATGGCGATCCATCTTGTCACTATAGATTGCCATACTTCCATTCCTAGAGACTTGATGAGAGTACTCATGTGTACCTTCCAGTCACCTTTGTTTTTATCATCAAGTAGATGGGAGCATCTTCCAAGCATCCCGTCTTTCTTAGGACTCACACACAAACAAATAGAGCAACCCAAGGATCTCACTAATAACTTAGTGTGACCCGCTTTGATACTAATTGAAAGTTATAAGTGTGTGTTCCAAATCACAATCCTTTTTGTTCGGACTGTGATCTCATTAGGATTATAGTGCAGTGCGTTCGAACTCCCCTTGTATGTCTTAGTATGTGCAGAGCAGATGTGAAATATTTACAATAAAGTAATAGCACACACAATCTTTTACGTGGTTTGGCAACCTGCCTACATCCATGGGGTTATGCCTAGATACAAGGATTTCCACTAATATGATTCAAGGTTTACAATTAGTCTTATGTGGTACAAGACTCTCTCTCTTTCTAACCATGGCCATTCTTGAAACCTAATCACTCTTAGTGGAATTAATAATAAACTCCCTTCATTCCCCTCTTTACAACATCGCACACCCATATCCCACATTACATCAATATAAGATGAAGCAAAATAAAGAACATCACTTTTCACCAAAGGTGAAAGGCTTTTAAGGTGCAATATCTCAATCGAGTATCTGCACTCCGCACTCTCTAAGCACATCCGGACTTCGCTTGTTCTTCTTCAAGATCTACTCCTAAAATCGTGTTGATAAACTCCTAAAGCCCTGAATTTATAGCCTTGTAATTCAATATTGGAAGTCTAGATAAGGGTGGATCATTATTTACTCCAACCCTACCTTATACTTTCTATTCTTTCCTTTAAGTTATCACCTTGGAAATAGGAAACTTTATGATCAAGTATCCTCTTTAGAATAGAATCCTCATTTGTTAATTCTAATTCTGATTTGATAGCTTAGACGTCTGGATCTTCTGAGACGTGATTGTTATCCACTTGCCAAATAGATTCCAGGCCCATTAGTTACTTGCTCCCCAAGTTCCTTGGCCTCCAAGCCAGAAGACTCACGTGCGTCCCACGGTTGCTTTGTTTCTAGTTTGGATTTCCCATATATGGCACGTCCCTACAGTACAGGATTGCCTTAGTCCGAACTACTTCTTGGTCCTGCCAAGGACATTGCAACAAATCTTCATAAGGCTCAATCTATGAAGTAACTATCTTCTGATATAACCTTTGAAACGAAGATGTGGACAATTTCAAACCCAACACATTCTTAAAGCATAAGGAATTAAGTTATAAATCGAAGGATTTTCTTGCAACAAAGAACAAAACTTGAATGAGAAGGGAAATAATGGTGAATTTTCTATTACGTTGAAGTATTTTTAATTTATTGTTACGCACTCCTTATCTTTATTTTTTGACCACACATTTCTTATCTTTATAAAATAAAAAAACATTCTTAACTAAACAAGAATAAGAGAATTTATATTTATATCCTTCGAATCACTTTACACATTTTAGTTTATGCAATGACTCACATTCAACCATATAAATCTTGCTTGATATAGGTTCAAATAAGTCATCATGGGTTTAAAAATATCAATAAAGTTAAGAAAAATTAATACTTACAACAAATATTTCCTGCTCTCCTTGATATGGGGATATCACAAATGCCTTTAAATAAAAATATAACATCCTTTTTGTATCCTATAGAATTGAAGAGCTAAACAAATAAACAATCATCGTAGGGACCAAAAAAATCCCCACATTGGGTTCAATGATTGGTTATAATACCTTTTGTCATGAATCATACTTAAGCATATAGACATCACATTCTTCGAATTCAAGGGGGTTTTCACAATTTTAAAACGCATTTACTAGATTAAAAAGAATCCATACTTATACATTATTATTAGAGATTTTTCCCCTATCTAATGTGAGATATCACAAACCCTTCTAATACAAACATAAGGACTCATTGTATCCCAGAAGATTGTAGGGCTAAATTAATTTCAACTTTTTTCATTTTTTTTCAATTCACATATTAAACACTATGCGATGAGTATACTTTATACTCATTATATCCCTGTATTTTAGTTAGTTTGTAGTAGTTTTTAGAACTCTAATAAGTGTTTTTACACTAATTTGATTCATATTTACATTGCAGAACCAAATATGAGGTTTTATGTCTTTAAGAAGCACTCGGTGGCTGATTTGAGGCAAAAAGAGGAAAATAATGCAAAATATGAAGATTATGTCTCATGTCGTGACGTGACTGTTACCCCAACTAAAGAAAGAATCTCACGTTGCGACGTGAGAGACCCGATGTTGCGACGTGACCAAAAAGCCTTAGAAAAAAAAACAGCATCTCACATCACGACGTCACGAGGTGACCTACAGATTTGCTACAGTAAAGCTTGCACGTCGCAACTTCACTAGCAGAATCAGTCCATCTCAATTGACAAGGAACATGTCTTCTTAGGAATAAATCGAGTTTTGCTTGCATGTTATTCTTGAATTGCTTTGTCTTTGTGCCTTTTTGCATGTCTGAGTATGATCCTGCATAATCTTCTTCAATATCTTTTTCGTGGTTTGAGAGGACTGATTCAAGATTGCCTTGGTTCTCTACATCTGATTCAAAATCTACTTGTCCTGCGAATTCCTTTTCTTCTTGATTTTGATTCTCTAATTTAAAATTTTGTTTTTCATTGAATGACATAAAAAGATTCTCTTTTTTCTTTCTATTGCTATTTCGATTTTGACTATACTTTTTTTTTCATTAAAATTTAAAAGAAGTAATTTGATTGGTATAACCCACGGTTTCATTTTATATGTATTATAAAGTAGCACAAATTCTAGTAAGAACCAAGATTCTAGATTTGAGATGGAAGGATTTAGTATTTCTTAATTCATCCCCATCCAATCAAAAAGGTTTTTTTTTTCATTTTGAGCAATTTTGGAAGCCCAACTCGAAATATAAAACAGAAAATGCTCTAATTTGGAAAAAAGTTGGTCTTGGGGACTGTGAAAAGGACTTTGAAGGTTTGGAGACTTGGAGACAAGGAAGGGAAAAAGATTGAAGAATTAAAGATCCATCTTCTTATTGGAGTTTTCTCTTCCCTTTTTATGTTTTCGGTCGATTAAATGTTGTCTCATCTTCCCATGATGTTCTAATTTCGTATTCTAGGGTTTTTGGTGTAGATTGAACATGAACCTTGTAATTGGATATTGATTTTCTTCCTAATTGTCATTTGGAATGCTTTTTGCTAATTGTTTCATTTTTTTTCTCATGCTTATTGATTCTTAATCACTGTCAATCTGTGGCTTGTTACAAGACCTGAGAAGAGAGTAATAGATTAGACCTAAATGGAACAATATAATCCTCCAATGACTAGAGATACTCTTGGGCTTTATGAGGAAATTATGGTTTTCTTGGGCTTAGTGCATTCCTAGGGTTTTGGTGTTGAGTAGAGGTGAAAAATACATAAATCCTAGGAGGAGATCGTGGATTGTTGGGAGAGATTTACAAATACATCAGTGAAGCTTTCCTTTAGCAATAATTTCATATGACAATCGAGAGATTTTGATGTCAATTACTTGGGGATTGTTTGATTGAATCCAAAGCCCTAGCACATTCACATATTCATCCAATTTCCTTTAGCGATTAGATTCAGTCTTAATTTCAGTTGTTAGATATCAAATTATGTTTTAATAGACAATTCAGATAAAGAGGAAATAACCTAATTTTAGTACTTAGGAACACAACTCCTTGTGGGTTCGACACTCTTACTTTTCACACTATATTACTTGTTTATCGATGAGTTCACTTGTACTTTCCTAGATTTTTGCGTGTTAAATTGCACAACCAACAAGTTTTTGGCGGCGATGTTAGGAAGTTGGCGTAGTTTTGCTAATATTGATACTAAGTGTTTCTTCTTTACTTCAAATATTTGTTTTCTTTATTTTAGTTCAGTTTTTTTATACTTTTCTCCTCTTGATTGCTATGACCTAGGTGCCATTGATTTTATGAGAAAATTTGGTGGCGAGAACCTTGTTCCTCTTGACCTTGAATTGGAAAAGACAATAAGAAAAATCAGAAAAGAGAAAAAAGAAGCTGCTGAATTTGAGAGTAATCCAATGGAGAACCTAGATAGTTTTAGAGAAGAGGTAGAAAAGGCCATTTCAAAGAGTGGAGAGAGTTTACCTCCTCATGACCCTCCCATGGAGGAATTTGAAAGAGCTTTGAGGGACTACGCTCTTTCTCATTTTGCCATCCCACCCGTGATAAGGCAACCAACGATACAAGCTAACAATATTGAAATTAAGCCTATCACCCTTTAATTAATCCAGAACATTTAGTTCATGGGATTGCCAACCCGACACACATATTTCCAATTTCTTGGAAGTATGTGATACGATGAAGTACAATGGAGTGAGCAATGACGCGATTCGCCTTATATTATTCCCATTTTCCTTAAAGGACAAGGCAAAACATTGGTTAAACTCAAAGCCTCCAAACTCCATCGCCGCATGGGACGATTTGGCGCATTAATTCCTTGCAAAATTCTTCCATATGGCTAAAGCGGCAAAGATGCTGACTGAGATACACAAATTTTCCCAATTTGAGGGGGAGACTTTTTATAAGGCATGGGACTGTTATAAAGATCTTCTTCGGAATGTCCCCACCATGGATTAGCAAAGTGGATGCAAGGGCATCACTTCTATAATGGCTTGACTGAGACCATAAGAACTCTTTTAGATGCTTTAGTTGGTGGTGCTTTGATGAGCAAGAGTGCAAATGAGGCATATCAGTTGTTGCAAGTAAAGCCTCTACCCCCACCTCCTTAAGAGAAAAAGTTAAGCTTGGAAGACACCATGAATGAATTGGACAAGTTTCAAATAGAGATGCATAAGTCTCAAGTAGAGTTGCAAAAGTCCCAAGCTCAATTCATAAATGAAGCAAGGATTCTCTCAACAATCAATCTACTCAAATCATAAATTTGGAAGTCCAAATGGGCCACATTGCAAACATGATGAACGAAAGAGCGCAAGGCACCTTGCCTAGCACCTTGGAAGTGAATCCTAGAAGGGAAGGCAAGAAACATTGCAAGGCAATCACTCTTAGGAGTAGGAAAACAGTGGAAAACTCAATAAAGGTTGAAAATGATGCTGAAAATGTTGTTCATGCTGAAATTTCTTTGAAGAATTCAGTTGTCAAAGAGGCTAAGCAAGTTGAGGTGCAAGCTCCTTCAAAGGAAGATGGTCCTATTGTTCCATTTCCTCAACGGGCGAAGAAAAACAAGTTGAACAAGAAATTTGGAAAATTTGTAGAGGTTTTTCAGAAGCTCCATATCAATATTCCCTTCGCCGATGCATTGGAACACATGTCTTCGTATGTAAAATTCATGAAAGACATTCTTGCTAACAAAATGAGGCTAAGTGATTATGAGATTGTCGCACTATCTGAGGAGTGTAGTGCCATTATTCAATGCAAATTGCCTCCAAAGCTAAAGGATTCAGGCGTTTCACTAACCCTTGTTCAATTGGAAATTATATTTTTGAAAAGGCTTTATGTGATCTCAGTGTTAGGCACTTTTGTGTGTGCACACTTTTATCCGCAAGTATACGGGCCTACAAGTGATATAGTGGACTCAAAGAGACCGAATATCGAACCCGCAGGGAATGGACTGTAGTGCTTGAATGACTAAG
Source organism: Tetrastigma voinierianum (assembly GCA_016808115.1). NCBI lineage: Eukaryota > Viridiplantae > Streptophyta > Magnoliopsida > Vitales > Vitaceae > Tetrastigma > Tetrastigma voinierianum. Next base: position 71,707 of record JAEQBH010003240.1, on the reverse strand, counting down.
TACCTCAACTAATTGAACTTCTCACTCCTTAAGCTAGCTATTTTTCTGATGAGACTATAATCTAAACTACATTAAAACTAAACTAAAACAGGGGAAATTGGATTATGTGGAGATTTCCAAAGAAAAGGAGATTTTGAAGAATAAAACTCAAGGTAAAGAACTAGGGTTGGTTGCTTCGATTAATGCATATGGTTCATATTCGATCAAGAAGCGGAAATAAAGTAGCGAGATGCGCTTGTGTGCTCAAGGGGAGAGATTGGTATGAGGCTATATCTGAAATGACTCACCTCAACTTCTTGCACTAATCCCCTATTCACTGCTAAGTTTTGCTAAGTGATTAAGTGCGATACTTTTCTAAGGCAAATTTCCCTTAGGTATCCTATTGGTCATCGCTAGGTCCTTGCAATAGGAAAAACCTGAACTGTGCTAGATTTGATCATGTGGTCATACCAAGTCGACCTGATGCTTAATTGATGCTTAACCTAAATAAAATCCATTTTAGTACTAGCCATTTACTAATTTCTTCAAGCTTCTTTAGAGTTAAGGTACAAGTTAATTTTACTAATTGGAATATGTTTTGAAAACTCAGTTTAGGCCTCGGGTCAAATTCCAGTTGCCACTCTAGAAGCCTTAGGTCAATCATTCCTAATCTAGGTCTCAAACACAAGTTCTAACACATTTCAATTAAAAAAAATCGTAGTAATTCTAAAACTGCATCAACAAACATCAACACAAACAAACTTTCACAAAATCATTCTAAAAATATATAAACCAAGCATTAATGTCTACAACCAACCCTAGAGGATGCTTTAGTTCCTCATTACAGCTATCATATCATCCAAAATCTTGATTTACAAACTAAAATAGACAAAGAGATGAGAAATGAACAGGGTTAGAGATACAAAACGATCTAAAATGAAGTGCTTTCCAACTGGTTCCAATTTTGAAATATATGCCGGCGTATTATTTTTGGTGCGCCGATCGAAGAATCAGCGCGAAATCGAGAGCCGTGGGGTTTGATGTCTCAAAGGATGGGCGCTCAGAATGGTGGTTCTCTGCCCGAAGATGATATGTTAATCTCTGAAACCATGTTATGATCAGCGGAAATGGCGAATGGATCTTAAAAGTGAGTGATGTTGTAACTGACGCCGGATCTGTAATGTGACGAATGGAAAAGTGCCGAATCGCTGATCATGTGACAATGCGGTGGATTCTGGCTAGATATTGCCGTGTCGCCGACATGGGATCATGTCGGACGATGAATAGTTGAATAATTGTGGCTGTGGTGTCGCGTGAGATCTGTAGCGGCGGCGGCGCGATAAGTGCGTATGCGTGATCTTTTCTTGGCTTGATGTCGCGACATGAGATAAGTCCATGTTGTGGCATGGTAGTGAGTAGACTTCAGCTTTGGTCCTTAAACCTCTTGATGTCGCGACATGATACGGGTCCATGTTGCGACATGGCAGTGTGTGGGCTTTCGTCCTGAGGGGATCCCATGTCGCGACATGAAGCTCCATGTCGCGACATGAGCACTTTAGCGGCACATCTTCTTCAATTCTTCACTTTATTGCCTCCTTTACTCAGGTTTTCTTCCTTATCTACAAAATCAAAGTAAGAGAGGGATTTAGGTTGCATTCGAACTATATAGGTGTGGATTTAACATTAAGAACTCAATAATTGTAGGAAATAAATACTCAAAACAAGATACAATTCACACTAACACTTGGTGCTAGTATTAAGTTAATGCCTTTGTCTATTTTCAAGAAACTTTGCTTGGGAGAGGCAAATCCAACAACAATCACACTCCAATTAGTGGATAGATCTCTCACTCACCCCCGAGTATTATTGAGGATGTGTTAGTGAAAGTTGACAAGTTCATCTTTTCGACCGATTTTATAGTGTTTGACACGGAAGAAGATAAGGAGGTGCCTATCATTCTTGGAAGGCCTTTCTTAGCAATTGACCGGGCTCTTATTGATGTACAAAAAGGGAAATTGAAATTAAGAGTTCAAGATGAAGAAGTGAAATTCAACGTGTTTAATTCCATCAAATATCCGGTGGACAGTGATAGTTGCTTTAATGTGGACGTTGTTGAGGCTATAGTGTGTAGCCATGTGGGTCACACCGACCCTTTGGAGACTAGCCTAATACACGGAGATTCTTCCGAGTCCGGTGATGAAGAAGTTAAGGATTATTTGATGTGGATGGACTATTTCAGCCCTAACAAGAGACAGTATTTTGAGAGTTTTGGAGCTAGTCCTAGCCGCCCTACTCCATTTATTGAGAGGCCCCTGATCCTTGAAGAAAAACCACTACCGACTCATTTTAGATTTGCATATCTTGGTGCCTCTTCCACACTATCGGTCATCATTTCTTCCTCTCTTTCACAATCCGAGAAATTAAAAAACTGTTGAGAGTGCTTTGTGAGCACAAAGGAGCAATTGCATGGTCCCTAGCGGACATTAAAGGAACTAAGCCCTCTATGTGTATGCACTGCATCTTATTAGAAGAGGATTATAAGCCTACTATTGAATCACATTGTATGCACCTCTATCTGTATGCACTGCATCTTATTTGAGTTGATGTGCGATGCGAGTGATTACATTGTGGGAGTTGTTTGGGGCCAATGAAAGAACAAAGTTTTCTATGCCATATATAATGCAAGCATGACGCTTTGGTAACAATTCAACTATGCTACTACTAAGAAAGTGTTGCTTGCTATAGTGTTTGCGTTCGATAAATTCAAGCTCTATCTAATTGGCAACAAAGTTGTAGTGTTCATGGATCATTTTGCCATAAAGTATCTCATGACTAAAAAGGATGTCAAACCTCGCGTCACTAGATGGGTGCTCCTTTTACAAGAATTCGATGTTGAGATAAAATATAAAAAGGGGTTGGAGAATTTGGTGCATGACCACCTTTTAAGGTTAGAATTGCCAAAAAAATGAAGCTTCACAAGTGCATATCAATGATAGCTTTCTGGATGAGCAATTGCTAGCCTTATATCATGCTGACTTTACCACTTGGTATGTGGACATTGTCAATTATCTCCTAGCCGAAATGATCCCATTAGATTTACCTTCATACCAAAAAAAGAGGTTCTTTGTTGAGTTGAGACATTATTATTGGGAGGATCTCATTCTTTATAGGCATTGTGTTGATCAGATTATTAGAAGATGCATCACGGAGAGTGAAATGAGAACCATCCTTAAGCATTGTCATTCTTTTGAGTGTGGTGGACACTTTGGTGGACAAAGGACAGTTGCAAAAGTCTTGCAATCCGGATTCTTTTGGTCTTTTTCTTTTAAAGATGCTTATTCTTTTGTGAAGACTTGTGATATATGTCAAAGAACAAAAAATATTTCAAGTAAAAATGAAATGCCTTTGAATTCAATCTTGGAAGTGGAACTTTTTAATGTACAGGGGATTGACTTTATGGGCCCTTGTCCACCATCATTTGGCAACAAATATATACTCTTGACAATGGACTACGTGCTTAAGTGGGTAGAAGTTATCCCCACTATCACTTGTGATGCCAAGGTTGTGCTGAATATCTTCTCAAGGTTCGGAACTCCAAGAGCGATAATAAGTGATGAAGGGAGGCATTTCTGTAATAAGTTGTTTGACTCCCTATTGGCTAAGTATGGAGTAAGACACCGAATAGCTCTTGCCTACCACTAGCAATGTAATGGCCAAGCTGAAATTTTCAATTGGGAAATTAAGAATATTTTGGAAAAAACAGTGAATGCAACCCAAAAGGATTGGGCAAAGAAGATTGATGGTGCAATTTGGGTGTACCAGACAACATTTAAGACACTAATAGGGACTTCTTCTTATAGGTTGGTCTATGGCAAAGCATGCCATCTTCCGGTAGAGCTTGAGCACAAAGCCTATTGGGTTACAAGAGAGTTGAACATGGATTTACAAGTGGCCGAAGAGAAAAGATTACTACAATTGAATGAGCTTGAGGATTTAAGAAATGAGGCTTATGAAAATGACAAAATTTACAAGTTGAATTGTCCATTTGTAATTACTCAAGTGCTTCCATATGGAAGTGTGGAATTGTTACATTTGGAGAAGGGGAACTTCAAAGTCAATGGCCAGAGATTTAGGCCATATTATGGTGGAGAAATTGAGAAAAGCAAGTCAATTACCATATTGAAGCCACCATGAGAAGTCTCTTGAAAGTGTGAGATAGTTTGTTTCATCCTTGTCCTTATGTAAGCAACATCGAGATGTGGGGAAGTCAAACTACCGACGTTAAACAAAGCACTTCTTAGGAGGCAACATTAGCATTGTGATGTGTTCTCTGTCCCTTGTTTGTCATTTCTTTTGTTTTTTTTTAATTTAAATTTTTTAAGTTTTAGTTTAGTTTTATTTTTTCTTTTCTATGTTTGATCTTCGGTTTGTGTGTTTGTAGAGCTCAAAGGTCAAGGCTATCTCAGGCACAATATTGAATTTGATTGTGTGAAATGTATCATTTTAGATGGTGTGTTGATGTGTGCTCCATTTTTAACACTTAGAACATTTTTTGAAAAATAAAAATTCACATTGCAACATCAGCTATGGTAAAAATAGAAACTCTGTAACACCCCAAAAATATACCCTAGCAGTTTTAGAACATGTTTAGGGTATAAAATAAGTTAAAATTGTATTCGTTCGAAAAAAATGACATTTTTATGAAAAAAAGGCAAAACGGTAATTTTGTCGCTTTGGAAAATTTTGGAAAAATTTCTAGATTTCGGATGACGAAACGGGCATACCGTTGGAATCGTCTCGAGAAATCTAGTCACCCATGCGAATTTCGTTGAATTCCGAAACAGTCGGATTTTTTACGAATTTCGAGAAAACAGGCATCGAATGGACCCTGAAAACGGGATTTTTAGAAAAATCCCGAAAAATGTCAAATAGTTAAAAAAATATCCATCTAAGATAAATAGAACTGAAACCAGAACGAAATAAATTGTTTCGGAGCTGAAATTGACCGAGATGGACAAGGGGGACATGTAGGCCCCACCTTAGAAAACTTATATATATATATATATATATATATATATATATATATATATATATATATATATATATATATATATATATAATTATTATAGATATATATAGATAGATATGAAGGGGAGGAAGAGGGAGGCAACCGGGAGAGAGAGAAAATTTGATTTTCTTTTAATTTTTGTTCGCTTCTCTCTTCGATATACGTAGTTTCGACCGTCGGAATTCGTCGGGCCAAGAACGAAAGTTCATCTACTCGACGAGGGCTACAAGTGAGTACCAAAAACATGGGATTTCGCCAAGAATTCAAGTAAGAAGTTCGGAAAATCCTAAGTTTCGGTATTTTCTCAGATCTACGACATTCTGACGGTCAGAATTGGTCGGACCAAGAGACAAAGTTGATCCACGCATTTCGAGCTACGCGTGGGTACCAAAATCTTGGAGTTTCGTCAAACTCCACGAGGTAAGGAATTTCCCTACTTGGAATAAAAAGCCATGTAATGGCATAGGTTGTTTTCGGGCCGTAATAGGCCGTGTGATTTAATCCTAAAAATTTGGGGACTGAATATTGGAACTTTTTGGGGTAGCTTTTAGGCGATCAGGCTATAATAGAATGATATAAATTTGATAAAGAATAAGAATATATATGACTAGATAATATTATATGAATATGGGAATATATGATAGAAATACATGAGATTAGAAAGTATACGATTAGACAAAACATGCTATAATTGCACAAATGATAGGAAAATAGTTACATGTATGGAAAGTATAAAATGAGTATGATTTTGGTATTGATTGTAGGATGGTTTTATGCCGTGTTTTTGGCATGTTTGGTACCATGTTAGTGGCATGTTTTGGGAGGATAATGTGGCCGGTGGACAAGGGCTGTTCCGGGATGGTTTCGGGTCGAAAACTGGCGTGTACCGGAGCTGCTAAAGAGCTCTTTGGCACGCCGGGGCTTGGAATCCACGCTATTGCGTGGCTGGGTGCATTCTCTGGTACGCTATAGCGTGGGATCCCACGCTATAAAGTAGCCCATGCACAATGTTAACCCTCCAACTTCGGACGACACCAAGAAACCCTTCGGTCCGAACTCCGTTGGGGTGTTCTCTTTGACCCTATGGAAAGCCCTTTTAGTCTAGAATCCATCCATATATAGCTTGATACACCCAGCTTATAATAAGTCCAAAATGACAAAAGACAGGGCTGCTGCTGCCATCAAGTAGCTTGTTGCAAGTTGATGATTTTCTTCCTATTGGTAATGTGCATAACTCCTTCAAGTAGACTTCGTTGGGTGTTCTGACTCTATGGAAAGCTTCATTGAGTCTAGAATCTAACTATATATTTAATGGCATTCGGTATCCACATTCGAATATTTTATTGTTGTAACAAGTGCAATTAATAGCTTGGTTAGTCAATTGAACATACTTATAAAAGAGATAGATATAATCAAGAAATAACAATATACATAGATTTGATATGGAAAGGAGTATAGAAGAAAAGAATAAAATGATAAGCTCAAAGAACATGTATAATTGTATGATTGCCTAAGACCAGATATGTAATGACACGACACCTGTTACATAAGTGTGCACGCATAGTACTTCGGGTACTTCCGATTAGTACTTCAAGACTCCTCTCGGGACATTAGTTTCGCACTTAATCGTATTAAGACTTCAAGATTCTCATATATACGGCACTTGCTACATGGGCAGCACATCCCCGCCAAGACTTCGGTACTCCCGATTAGTGCTAAGACTTTGTTCTTCTGTACCTCGCTGAAATACTTCAAGATCAGCATCAGATAGCATCTTCTGATACTTATCAGGCCGCCATCCTACCATTTCTTATGATCGGTCTGGTAGTCAAACGCTTATATGATAAGACCTCGAATGTTAATAAGAGTAACTGAATGCACCTTCCAGACTGCTCTATAAGACTCCACGGGCACCCCGCATCCGACAAGTTATGTAGCACCCACTGGGTACCCTGTGGACGTAAGAAAATAAGTATGTCTCCAGAATATAAGTATAAGTCCAAAGAGTACCCAGGGTACCCGTGATCAAGAAAATAAAGATAAGTCTGTATCATAAGTATAAGTCCAAAGAGTACCCCATGGGTACCTGCATCGGTAAATAAGTATAAGTTCCGTATCACAAGTATAAGTCCAAATGGGTACTACGCTGTACCTCAAGATAAGAATCAGGTAGTACCCACCCCCGGTACTTTTGTAGCTGAGAATAAGCCCGTATAGATCCTAAGACAAGAATAAAGCTCCTGCAAGACAAGTATAAGATCCTTAAAACAAGTATAAGATCCGAAAGACAAGAATAAGCTCCGTAATACCAGTATAAGATCCATAAGACAAGGATATGCTCTGTAGTACAAGTATAAGATACAAAGTATCTCTGTATAAATATAAGTTTTCTAGTACCTATGGGCAATTTCCAGACTGACACTTCGTAGTACCTACGGGTACTTCAGATCTCCTCCATTAATCTTCAGAAGACTACGGATCCGTATAAAGCCTCCTGATAGCGATAAACTAGTAGTACCTAGCGGGTACCCCGCATGAGAGCAAGATGTTTGATATAAGCAATAAGTGCAAAGCTTTGGGACATTTGAACAAGTAGTACTTACTTTCGGCATTTCCGTATAAGATTAAGTTCCGCACACAGACACGCTTCACATCTCGTAGTACCTACGGGTACCTTCAAACAAGGGTAATCTCTGTAGTATAAGTATAAGCCCTATGGTATAAGTATAAACCTTGTAGTACCTAAGGGTATATCTGTATAAGAATAAGTTCAGAATCTCTACTCGAGATCCTGAACATATAATGCCTGTTATAAGTATAAGTTCGTATAAGAATAAGTTCAGAACTCCTACTCTGAGATCCGTATACACATAAGTCTGCAGGCAGCAAGTTCCGAATAAGAATAAGTTCCCAGAACTCCTACTGAGATCCGAATACATATAAGTTTGTTATAAGTGTATAAGTTCAATAGCGATAAGCTTCTATAACTCACGGATATCCGAATATTATATGTTTGTTATAAGTATAAGTAAAAGTCTGGGCCTCGTGATACGAGATGTGAACAAGCATAAGTTGTTATAAGGATAAGTATGTATGCAAAATTGTTATATGATAACAAGTATATGTATACCGCGGCGAATTCCCCGAAGATTTCTGAAGTATTTGTTACTGCTTTTATGTTATTTGTGAATCGCATAAATGCATGTGTTTCAGAGATAAGATATGTTTCCCCACTAAGCGTAAAGCTTAGCACGGGGTTTTTAACCGTGGGCCAGGAGAAGACATCTAAAACTTCGCATACACTGGCCAAAGACACTAGGTCCATAAGAGGGGTCCATCACAAGAGGTTCTGCGGCTCGATTTGTAAATGTAAAAGTACGCTTTGTATTTGTAAATGGACTCGGTAATTGTGTATAGATTTGACGGGACACCACTCCTGGGTGGTAGTTCTTTTGAGGCGATGGCGATTTATTGCGTTACAGGCAAATAAAAAATAAAAATAAAAAGGGTAAAGAGTCCTGGGCCGTCTTCATGCCTAAACCCTTGTCGATCCGCCAATCGAGTCGACCCGGAACTGGGTATGACAAACTCGTCACATCACAACGCGTGGGTTACCCCACGCCGCATCGCGGAGAGATCCAATTTCAGAAATTTCAAGAAATTTTCATGAGCCACGCTAACGTCACTCTTCACTGCGACATCGTCGCACCGAAATCAACCTTCTTGTAACTTTTGTGATGTTGAATGCCGTTTTGAGAAACCATCAACTTCACGCCGCAGGATCGGGAGATCAGTAGCCTCCGATAAATATTTCAACTTCAAGTCGCAAGATCCACATCTTACGTCATATGCCGCCAATTTAAAATACCATCTTTAAGCGCATCGTGATCGCGACAATATGATGTCATGGACAGACCTATTTTTAAAGCCAATTTGTCATTTTTCAATACTTCAAAACCTCTTATTAGAACCCCTTCCCGCTCCATCCCAAACAAGGAACAAGATTAAGCTTCACATTGCCATTTTCTCCCATAAATCACAACACTCTAGATTTAGATCACTCTCCTACACATTCTCACCCACGGTTACTCTTAGAATCCATTCGAGAATCACAATTGAGACCTAAACCTTTCAACCTATCTAAGGCTTAAGTTTGGACAATTGGACAAGAGGTAGTTGTTATTGGGCTATTTTTAGGTTGCTAGATTTCTATAGTGGTGTTTTTTTTACTATATTAGGAGGCTATTGAGAAGTGAATTTGTTGTTGAACACTAAGACTATACAAGTTGCTCACAAGGTGTTTGGTAAATTGCTCAAGTAAGATTTCCAAGGATCAATTTGCTCAAAAGCTTGTGTTTTGTGATTGTGATATACCAAGCAATTGTGTTCAATACGAGTCTTGATATTAGGATTGAGATTGGTGTTGGTATGAACTTGTATTGGATTGTTGGAAAAAATGGCATCCAAAAGACAAAGGGTGAGTAAGAAATCTTCAACCGTTCCCTCGAAGGAGTATGACACCGATAAGTTTGTGAATCTTCAAGCATAAAAAAGCTACACTTCTCTTGTCAAAAACAAGAAGTTCATAAAAAGAAAGGATTCAAACACCCAGAGGATTTCTTTAAAAAGGACATTGCCAACAAAAGGTGGAAAGAACTTTGCTAACCTCCCAAACTAGTTGTGATGGCAATAATGAGGGAGTTATATGCCAACTTGAGGAGAAAGTACTAAAGAAAGTTTGGATTAGAGGCAAGTGAGTGGGTTTTGATAGTGAAACGATCAATAGGTTCTATAAACTACCATGGGTAGACAATGAAGCATATCAAAAGCTTTTGAAAAACCCCAATTATGCTGAAATTATTAAGTGTTTAGCAAATGGCCAAGCTCAATAGAAGACTAATTCAAAGGTCCATGCTATGAATTTTAAGGCAAAGTATCTCCTCTATGTGCCTAGGGTTTGGCATCACTTTATCGCCTCATCACCTCCCAAATCTTACTAAGCACTAATGTGTGTGAGGTAACAAATGAGAGAGCTATATTGAACTATGACATTCTCCAAGACATTAAATTCGATGTGGGGAAGATTATAGAGGCAAATTGGTATAATAGAGAAGAGATGATGAACTTGGGATACCCCTTCCTCATTTATCAACTATGTAAGCAAGTCGAAGTCCATGTGTCTAACCAAGAGGACTTGTTTCACCTAAAGGCTATAGTTGTGAGGAAGAAGGTAGGAGTCCCACAAACCTAAACCCAAGGCATAGTGGACTCTGGCAATGAGTCCACTAGTGATGAAGATGATGATGAAGAGGCTTAAGAGCCTATGGGACACCATGAAGGAGAGTCCTCCTCAAGTCAAGATTAGCTCGCTCAATTTACACAAAAGGTTAATACCTTTTGAGATGGCCATCAAGAGTTCTAAGTGAGTGTAAATCATAAACTTGAGGAGATCAGAGCCCAAAATGCCAATATCTTGGACAATCAAAAGAGCCTTGCACAACAGCATCTCCTCTCCCTTCATAGCTCTAATGCTCCACCACCATCAACACCACATTGAGATGATCAGGCCTAATCATCAGGGAAGTCCTCTTATTCTTTGACTTGCTTATATTACATTGAGGACAATGCCATGATTGAGTTTAGGGGTGTAGGGTTATGCCTTGTGCACCCATGTTGAATTTGATAGTTTGGTAGTCTTTGAATCTTTGAATCATTTGTTTGTTAGTTTAAGTGTGTTTTATCTTGTTACTTGTATTTGTGTGAAGCATGTTAGCTTAGGTTGTGTGTTGTGCTAGTTGGTTTTGTTTGGTTTCATGTTATATATGTTTGTGTAGTTAGTGTCTTACATGTGCCCTTTCTTTAAGCTTTTGGTATGTTTTAGTTCTTAAGTTGAGTTTGGTGCTATGTATGCTTTGTATTGTGGGGATTATTCTTGAAATTCAAAGCGTAAAAGCCAATTGTGGGATAATGAGTAATTGTTTGGTTTAGGACATGGTGTATGTTGGTTGTGGATGACTTAAATGGTGTCCCCCCTTATTTATCAAAAAGCTACTTCTTTTGGGAACTTACACACACATGTGCACTAGATCTCCCTTATATACCTTGTTTCCGGCCTCCCTTATTGAAACTAAATTTTCTATGAAAGTCCTTAACTTTTTAAGTGATGGGACACCCTATAAAAGAGGATTGTCAATGTGCCCAACCAAAAACAAAACAAAAGAAAAAGAAAAGCAAAAATGTGTGAAAAAAGAAAGAAAAAGAAATTGAGTAAATAAGTGTTTCATCCTTAATGAAATCCCGAGCACGGTTTGAAGGGTCTTTCAAAGCCTAATGCCCTAAGCCAACTGGTCGGGATTCATTGACTTTACTACTCGTTACATGGGACAGAAGATAGGATATTTCACAAAGTAGGTGCTTTGATGTTTAGTTAAGTGTTTAGGGTGAAGTTTGACGGAAAATGAATGTCCAGTGCCCTTAACCAATTGGTGGGGCCAATGGATCCCCACTACAAGGACACTTCTCTAAACATCTTTAGCATTGCTTCCTACTTCTTAGTGCTAATGTGTTGAATAAAAAGGGTTCGTTCCTATCCTTATCTAATTAATTTTTTTTCAAAAGAAGTGAATTGAGTTTAAGTTTGGGGGCATTGGAAACTTGGTATATAATTGAGATCTTAAATAGGAAAAATGTCGCATAGTTCCCTTAAGAAAGATGATTGATGTTGTGAGGGTGACCTTCTTTGTTCACCATGCTAATTAATTGTACCTTGTCCTTTAAGGATGACAAAGGCTTATGGATCCCATCTTTGGCTTATGTGTAGTTTGAGACCCTCATTTGCTATATTCCCCCTTACTTGTTGCTCTCATGTTTGTGTTGTCTTTAATTTAGTTGTGTCTTTCCTTTGCTTGGGGATAAGCAAGGAAGTGAGTCTAGGGGTGTGATAAGTATACTTTATACTCATTATATCCTCATATTTTAGTTAGTTTTTATTACTTTAGTAAGTGTTTTTACACTAATTTGGTTCATATTTACATTGAAAGACCAAATCCAAGGCTCTATGGCTTTAGGAAGCACTTGGTGGTTGATTTAAGGCAAAAAAAAAAATGGAAAATGTTGAAAAATATGAAGATCATGCGTCACGTCGCAATGTGGCGCCTAAACATTGCGACGTGACTGTTACCCCAACTAAAGAAAGCATCTCACGTTACGACGTGCGAGACACAATGTCGTGACGTGACCCAAAGATTTGCTACAGTAAGGCCTACACGTCGTAACATCAGGTCACAACATTGCGATGTCATTAGCGGCCCAATGATTGTCTTCAACCCATTTAAAACAATTTTGGAAGCTAAACTCGAAATATAAATAAAAAATTCCCTAATTTAGAAAAGAGTTGGTCTTGGGGACTATGTGGATGACTTTGAAGGTTTTGAGACTTGGAGATAAGGAAGGGAAGAAGATTGAAGAATTGAAGATTCATCTTCTTATTGAAGTTTTCTTTTCCCTTTTTATGTTTTCAATCGATTATATGTTGTCTCATCTCACCATGATGTTCTAATTTTGTAGTGTAGGGTTTCTAGTATAGATTGAACATGAACCTTGTATATAGATATTGATTTTTTTTCTTAATTTTCATTTGGAATATGTTTTGCTAATTTTTTTATTTTGTTTCTCATGTTTATTGATTCTTGATCATTGTCAATTTTCTATGTGGCATGTTACAAGATTTGAAAAGAGAGTAATAGGTTAAACTTAAATGGAATAACATTAAAGGGGAACAGTCTTTGACCAATCCTATCATAGCCTTTTCCCGCTAAAATTTTTTCTTTCTTTCCGTGTGACGAGTACCTCCCTTATAGGCCATCCCATGTGTGTCGAATTGTTCAATAGGAGTTGGAGATCAAGTAGTGGCGATTTGTACAACACTCGTAGATAGATGGCTGGCAGTTCCCCATGTCGCATTTGGAAAGTGCTGCAATGGAGCAGCCCAGTAGGCGGTCAGAGTGACAGACTACTGAATTTGATCACATTGTATCAATCAACGTTCAGATTTACTTTAAACCCATCTAAGTCCTTATGAAAGTTTCATTCAGGTGAAGTCATTCATTTCACATCATTCTCTTAATCTTCATGCCCGAGCTGGTTGTCCCAGGTAGCTCGCTTGCCTTTTCCCGAGGTGGTCTCATCTTCATACTCGAGCTGGTTATCTGAGCTGGTTGTCCTAGGTAGCTCTCTTGCCTTTCCCGAGGTGGTCATTTTGAGTTGTCATCCACCCTTCTATCATTCTCTGCTCGGGCTCAAATGCTTGTAGTTAGGTTAGGTTCGGATCATGCATACTCAATCGAGTCTGGGCCTGGCTCCTAATAAACGATAACTGTTTGGCACATGTCCTGGGACTTATCCCACTCCACTGGCCCCCCTAGCATTGTTTCAAGCCATTGGAGTTGGAATGATGCTAAACTCTTTGGTCGTCCGAGGCAAAAGGGCCAGGTGTGCGACATCTTCTAGAGAACATCTCAAGGAGGTCTGTAGAGACTTACGCTGCCCCAGACCGAGGACCGTCCAAGGCCAACAAACCAAAGCATCATATCATGGAGAACATCTTAAGGGAACTACCCGAGTACTGGGCTCACCCCATGGAGATCATCTTAAGGAGGTTGCCTGAGTACAGGGCTCATCTCATGGAGAACATCTCAAGGGAGCTGTACGAGCACAGGCTCATCTCATGCAGAACATCTCAAGGGAGCTTCCCGAGTATTGGGCTCATCTCATGGAGAACATCGTAAGGGAGCTACCCATAGTACTGGGCTCTTCTCATGGAGAACATCTGAAGGGAGCTGCCCGAGTATTGGGCTCATCTCATGTAGATCATCTCAAGGAGGTCACCTGAATGAAAGGTTTTTTCTTATGGAGAACATCTCAAGGAGGCTGACCGAGTATAAGGCTCATCTCATGGAGAACATCTCAAGGGAGTTGCCCAAGTATTGGGCTCATCTCATGGAGACCATCTCAAGGAGGTCGCCCAATTACGGGGCTCATCTCATGGAGAACATCTCAAGGAAGCTGCCCGAGTATTGGGCTCATCTCATGGAGAACATCTCAAGGGAGCTACTTAAGTGCTAGGCTCATCTCATGGAGACCATCTCAAGGAGGTCACCCAAGTACAGGGCTCATTGATGGAGGTTTACAGAAAGAGCTAGTTCGCAAAAACTTTTAACATCCCCACAGCGTAAATATTTATTTTACATTGCAGAGTGGGTCAAGTCCATATTCGATTAGTATCCGAGCCTCAGTGTCAAAGGCTAGGGCGTATAGTGTCTTCCCTGTTGGCTGCCTTGGAGTTGTTTGGTAAGCCCAAAGGGTTATTAGCAACTCGCTTACCCATTTTCCTTTTGTTGTGGTTAAGAGCTTTTTCAAGTACCCGAGCAGTGTTTTGTTCGTGACCGCAGCCTGCCCATTTGATTAGGGATACTGAGGTGATGAATAGACATTCTTGATCCCGTACTTGGTACAAAATTGTTAAAATGCCTTGCTGATGAACTGCGGCCCGTTGTCCAAGACCAGCGAATGAGGAACCCCAAACCTACACACTATGTTCTTTTACACAAATTGGATGAGATGTGTGGTCGTGACCTGAGCATAAGCCTCAACCTCCACCCACTTGGTGAAGTAATCGGTAGCAACCAACATGAACTCACGGGGTTCGTAGCTAAAGGTACGCAATAGTCATTTAAATGGAGTGCTTCGACTAGAACATGAATTACGTTTCCAAACTTTTGGCACACATCACACTTCAGACACAAACTCCGAGACTCCGCTCATCGTTGGTCAAGAGTAACCTCAGTTATAAATTTATGGGCACAACGCCCGTCTCCGATGTGCCTTAAGATAATGTTTCATAATCCATTCAATGACCTTTCGCCTCTCATCGGGTAAGTTAACCCCTGCATGGCCCCGATGAACAACGCCTATACAAAGTATCTGCCTACGAGATTATCTTACTGCTTAGGCCATTACCTTGACAACCTCGACTCGCTCAACGCCCACGACATAGATACTCGCGACGGGCGCCATCCAAGATGGTTTCCGCCTTCTGACGGCGGTACGACCGCTGTGCTCGTATGGACGGTTGATTTATAACACTTACTGACGTTAAGGCGGGTAAAACTGGTTAACAGGATTAGCAAAAGTATCCGGCCATTTGATTGGGTCCTGACGGGCGCTGGATCTCTTTGGATATTTTTAATGAAGCAAGAAAAGACAGCTATCTACATTTATACTATTCCATTCTCTATTCTAAATGTACTTCACCATGCAAATAGTCGCCACTCCATTGAGAGTCACACTGAAGATCTAGGTCTTCTATTGAGAGATACTTAGCCATTATTAACCCTAATATGACTACCTCGTATTTTGCTTCATTGTTAGAGACTTTGAAGGCGAGTTTGATTGCTTGTGCCATGGTCGACCCGTCAAATAACTTTAGGATTATCCCGACGCCTCCCCCTTGAGCTCGGGATGACCCATTAGTTTTGAGTACCTACTTTTCGATATCCACCTCCTGCTTTCACGCTTCCGACCTCTCCATAATGAAGTCGGCCAACACGTATCTGATAGCAGCTTTCATACAGCCGATACTGCGTCGAACTCTCACTTAATTCCATCACCACTTTAGTAAATTTCCTGATGTTTTCGGCTCAGGAGTAGTGGCCCCGATCGCTGAACTCCGTGAAGCACCACCATGGTGGTTTCCAAAAGTATGGCCGGAGTTTCTTTGTTGCCATTCTGAGAGCTAGTGCCACTCACTCAAAATCTAAGTACTTGACTCAACCCGTATATTTACACAAAATAAACTGCCTTCGCTTTCTCTCAATCCAACTTTACCAGCAAAGACTGATCGCAACCTTTGATAAGATAGCAGTAGATAGAGTTCTTCCTCTGGCTGTCGAGAGTGATGCTGTGGTGGTTAATGTGTCTCCTTTATAGTCCTAATTGTTCCTGCTCAGCCCAACCCTTCATCCATCGCCATGCTCAAGAAAGTGTCAACCAAAAATACAGACAGTCCCACTAGTGGTTACCAATCGTTCGGGTGAGAACTGATTTTCTGAATGCCATGGCTTCTGAGTATGAGTCAATAGTCTAATTTCAGCCCCAGCCATCCTGGTTCTTTAATGACTTGCAGTTTAAAAGAAATTGTTCGAAATGTTCCTAACTTTGATTGAAGTAGTAAGTTCAACGCACCCTGACAACGCTTCTAGCAAGCGGTCGTTTTATCTGTGGATCCCTTCTGCCTTAGACTTTACCAGGATGTCATCGATATAAAATGCCATTATATCTTCCAGTGCAGGTTCAAAACCGTAGGTCAAACATGCGCTATAGAAAATTCCCAAAGAATTTAAATCCAAATGACACACCAGAAAGCAACACATGTCGCACGGTGTTATGAAAGCCATCTTCGCCTCGGGGCCGGACTGGGGCAGATGATCAGATTCAGTTATAGTCCAGAGCAGGCATCGAGGGAAGTGCAAAGAGCTCTCGACCGGGCCGTCGCATCAACAATCCTGAGATCAAGGAGGTGGAGTGTCCCCTGGGGGTAGGCGTTTATTCAAATTCTCAGATAATCCACACACAGCCTCCGCCCCTGTCTCTTTTTTTTTTTTTTTTTTTTTTTTTTAACACCACTCGTTGGAGATCCACTATGTACCGAATCCTTAATGTAAACTCACTTCTAGTAGTTTTTTCCACTCTCCTGCTTTATCACCCCATCAAGCTTCCATGAAATCGCTCATCTTATCGATCACCGCAACCGCTCAAGAAGCCCACAAGGTTTCACACCGCAAAACCCCGCATATCGGCTATGGGACCAAGTGAAAATATCTTTGAACTCCCAAAGGAGACTCAACATGGAAGTGACCTGTGGGACCGGTCCCTAAGCTGAACCCGCCTGGCACCACTAGTGCTCTAATAGTGGGATGCAACAAGAGAGGCCTGATGATCCTGTCTCATTCTCTACCGCTTCCACTGAGCTTCCCCCGAAAGCATTCATTACTATTTATGTGCGCCCCACCCTCCCGGTCTGTCAAGCTGCAAAGATACTTGAGTCGCTGATGACTTCCATTACAGGGTACGCTTTCATCGCTATGATCCAAGTGCGAATTAATGGTATTTAGTTCTCAACTGGCCATGACTACCATTAATTAAGATCATATATAACTGACCTCACGAGATTAACACAATTTCCAAAGGGAGTCAACGTACATTAAAACCCGACCCCCTCAACCCTTCCTAGGCCACAAGTGGTTATTCGCCAGAGCCTGTTGAACGTATGCAAGTATGAGGTCCCCAAGGCTCACTGGGTCTACTACGCGCTTCATCAAATGCTGCCCAACCTCCAAGGTTAAGACAAGAGCTGCTATCAGCGTGGACTGAATCGCCATCCCTTCAAGGGCGACTGAGAAGGCAGGAGTCTATTAATTATCGGGTCACCCTCAGTGGCAAACCGTGGAGCTAACACCCACTACAAAAATCCCCCGCATACCGCTACCCCGAGCATGAGTCGCTTAAATGCGATTGTGTCAATGACCGGCCGCTGTCGGGCCGGCAGGACGGTGAACTTTCACGACTGAACCTCCACGCACTGAGGTCCTTTTCAACAAGGTAACTCGCACTGGGAGTGGGAAGCGGTGAATTAGCCTTAGGGTCCACGATCTTATGGTACCAGAGTAGACTTGGTCTCTCCTCCTAGGGTCACCGCGGAGCAGGGGCAACCAAGAGAAACTTGGAAGCAACTGGATGATTGGAAAAAGTTGTGCCGGCGAGATTGCACCTCACTCTACCACGCTGCTGTCCGAGTTGTGGCCAGTCTCGAGCTGCCGGGGCTCCAGCCAGCTTCCCCGGTTCCCGGGGCGTGACTCTAGGACCTCAAGTAGATGTTTGTCAGCCGTCCTCATCCCGTCAACTTCCCTTTCCCTTGCCTCCACCACTACTTTGGCCGCCGAACGCACTAGCCATCTTTCTTTTCATTGCAACCACGACATCGTTCTCGAGCATTGCATCTTGATTGCCTCTCTAGAACAATTCATCAATCGAATCCAGAGCCTATAGGGAGAGAGAATCAAAGAACTGTGTGTTCGGGCTAATGGCCTGCTTGACGGCCTAGCTGTTGATAGCACCAGTTAATGAAAATCCAACCGCTGCAGACCCTAAAGCGCCTGTATGAAATCCCGATGGTCTCGATCTCCCTATCCGCACGCGGTCAGACCGGCACACTCGCTCACGACTAAGCACATATACTAGGAAACAAATTTTTTCGGGACAACCGCTAAAAGACATTTACTGTTGGTATAGCGATGGAACCACGACAAGGCTGTAATTCCGCTAAGATGGACTGGAATACCTTGCACAAGAGGGCATCGTTCCTTGTCTAGAGAGTCATGATCTACCGATAATGCATCAGATGGTCGAAGGGGTCCTACAGCCCATCATACATCTGAAATTTCGGCAACACGAAATGTAGTGGAACCTCTTTGTTCAGGATAGCATGAACGAATGGCGATGCCGAGATGCAGTCTAATGCCTACAACGCAGGGTCTAGGTTCCTCCGGGGTGAAGGCTTCCATTCCCTGACGGAGCCCCCCCGTCGTCAGGTGGCATCTAGTGGTAGTCGTCTCAGGGACACCTGACCGCATGGGGCCTCCAAATACAAGTCATCCACACCTGGTGGTGTTGTTCAAGAAGTAAGGTCGGGGCTACGCCGTAGGTATGCGCACTTTCGCACAAAGAAGTGTCATTTTCAGAAAGAGGCCATCTACTGTTGGTAGGAGTCATGTTGTTCCTTCAGTTGTCTCTATAGTTGCCTCAAGTGCAGGTTCATGGAGGTTTCTGAATCGGCGGGTAGATATCCCATTTCTTTGGCTCACTTCCTAAATCGATGAATTGTAGCTAAATCGCGATGATGGGGGAATGTTTCCCACAGACGGCTCCAATGAAAGGGAAGAGTCTTTAACCAATCCTGTTAGAGCCTCTTTCCCTCAGTTAAAAAGTTTTTTTTTTCTTTCTTCCCCCCTCTTTGGTGTGATGAGTACCCCTTTATAGCCATCCCCGACAGCCCATGCGTCGACCACCCGGTGAAGTTAGATCTAGGTGGCAATCTATACAACACTCGAGTATAGGTAGGTGCTTGGCAGGCTCCCATGTCGCACTTGAGTTCTACAGTGGAGTTGTCTCCATATGGTGTATTCGTGAGTGATTATGACTACAGACTCCTGTATGCCGTCGTATCAACTGTTCCACCCCTGCTAATCTCCAAACCCATTTAGGTCCTTATGAAGTGCTATAGAACTCGTTTCACATCGCCTTCATCTTCTATGTTGAGCTGGTTGCCCAGGTAGTCAAGCACGTTTCCCGAGGTGGTCTCATCTTCATACCCGAGTTGGTTGTCCGAGGTAGCTCTCTTGCCTTTTCCTGAGGTGGTCTCATCTTCATATCCGAGCTGGTTGTCCGAGGTAGCTCTCTTGCCTTTCCTAAGGTGGTCATTTTGAGTTGTCATCCGCCTTTCTATCCTTATTTGCTTAGGCTCAAATGCTTGTAATTGGGTTAAGTCCGAATCATGCGTACTCAATCGGGTCTGGGCTTGGCTCCCAATAAACGCTAACTGTATGGCACGTGTCCTGGGACTTATCCCACTCCAAACATAATCCTTCAATGACTAGAGATACTCTTGGGCTTTATGAGGCAATTATGGTTTTCTTAGGCTTAGTGCATTCCTAGGGTTTTTGAGTTGAGCAGAGGTGCAAAATACTTAAATCCTATGAGTAGATTGTGGATTGTCGAGAGAGATTTATATATACATCAGTGAAGCTTTCCTTTAGCAATAGTTTCATATGACAATTAAGAGATTTTGATGCCAATTACTTGGGGATTGTTTGATTGAAACCAAAGTCCTAACACATTCACGAATTCATCCCATTTCCTTTACTGATTATATTTAGTTTGAATTTCAGTTATTAGATATCACATTCTATTTTAATCGATAATCCGAATAAAAAGGAAATAGCCCAATTTTAGTACTTAGCAACATAACTCCCTATGGGTTCGACACTTTTACTTTTCACGCTATATTACTTGTTTATCGATACGTTCACTTGCACTTTCCTATATTTTTGCGTTTTAAATTGCACGACCAACACTATGTTTCAACCACATGAATATGTTTTTTTTAAGTGAATAATTTAACCACTTTATTAAATCAAATCCTTAACAAGAACATTCGAAAGAGATTGAGGAGGGTCAAGAAACGATTTGTCAAGGCACAAAGCCCAGCTGCCTTAGAAAGATGACGGGGCAGTTTGGTTCGCTGACCTTCTAACAAAAGTGAGTGAACACTCAAAGATCTTTGCGAATAGTTTTGCTTTCTACAATATGAATATGTTTTAGAGCTTATGATTCATGTAAATCTACAAATTTGTTGTCAAAATAGTTTAAAATATTTTTAAAATGTTGTAGAAGTGAGAAATTTGAAAACAATTAAAAGATAATTGAAAAAAATATATATATAAAACTCAGGGCATGTTTGGTTTCTGTTTTTAAAAACACAAATAATATCATTTTGGTGTTTTCTAAAAACTATTCTTATTCTCTTAATTTAGTGTTTTCTAATCTTAATTGAATGGTAAAAAATTGGAAACTAAATGTTTTCTACATGTTTTTCTTATTCTCCTTATTTTTTTAGAACATAAATTTTTTTTGAAAAATAGAAATCAAATAAACCCTTAATTTCATGGTTGAAGAGCCAATAAAAAGTTATGGGAATGATCCACCAAAGTAACGGCTCCTGTTAAGTGTGTGTTATCGATCACTTTTCCTAAGGTAACCCCATCTTTATTTAAAAGCTATTTCTTGGGCACATGTGTTTCAGCAGGACAGATTAAGGTCGGTGAGAGCCCATGCCTGCCTTGGAGTAGGTCACAAAACTCGAGTGCACCCAGGACATTTGGCAGACAACCCTTCTATGTTTGTTTGTCCCGAGGAGGAAGGCGAGTCGACCACCCGTCTTCGAGGGCACCGGTTAGGCCCGCCCATAAGGCTGGAGTTGAGACTTTCGGGCTCTAGTTAGTACCGAGACCGAAACAAAGTGGGTCAAATGATCCATTCGGGCAGGCCCTTGAGCGACCTAGAATTGGGGAGCCCGGGCCGCCTCTGTAGCCCCTTCAATGGTGTCTAAGATGAACTAAATACAAAAAACAATGAGATATAGAGAACAAAATAAGACAATCAAAAAGATATATATGAATAAATTACAACTCTTTTGTAATGGTTTGACAAGTCACTTGCATCCACTCTCCTCGTACTTCTAATCGGGTGAAAAGGTTTCATTATCTTTAGGACTTTTACAATCTTATACTTGGTTTCAAGGTTTCAATGACCACTTTCATATATTCAACCTACTTTAAAACTTCTCTCACAAGGAGTAGCTAAGAAAATATTAAACTACTCCAAATTTAGTAAAAATTATGCTCATAATACAAGATGAGTTAAGCTCATAGGAATCCCGAGGTCAAAAAAAAAAAAAAAAAAGATGACGTGGGAAGGGAATTAGAGCTTCTTCGATGAGTCAAGCCCAACTAGTTCAAAAGATCCTTATATATTATTGTCTCACCCAATTGCACTATGAGGTGCTTAAAATATTTAGTTTGAAGTTTGTAACATCAACTTAAGCAAGCATTCTTAAAATCTTTTAGGTGAGTTTAAAAAGAAATTAGTTCAAGGTTTCAATTGAGAATATGGTACAAAAAAAAATTGGCTTTTAAGTGACAAAAGTATCATATTTCGAATGCCACCATCAAAATCTCCCTTCTAATAGCATAAATGTATTATTGCTACTAAATATATCAAGGAAAAATGCATTTTCAACCCCTAAACTTTGAAAAAAATTTAATATTAAATCCTTACACTTTAAATTGTTAAGACCAACCCCATGCAATTCCACAATTGTTAACATTTACCATATGCAATTTAATATTTGTTAACATCTACCCCCTGCACTTTTATATGTTAAATTGTTAACATTCCACAATTTAACTTTTATATGTTAAATTTAACCTTCCGTACTATCGAAAACATGAAAGGTAACCCCTCTACACTTTCATTATTTTTACATTAACTTCATACACTTTGAAATGTTAAAATTAACTCCTCGTACTATCAAAAACATAAAAATGGACCCCCTTTTCACATGTAATTTTAAATTTTTATTTAAAAACTTATTTTCTCAAAATTTAGATAAGAATATACTTTTTATAGATAGTATATGAATTTAAAATGTATAATGAGGATGATTTTGTACATTTGTAAAAAGGAAATTATTTATCATAATAATTTTATTTTTTATAAATTTATTAAAATGTTTTTTTATTTATCATAATAAATAATATATGAATTTTTTTTTAATTTTCTCAAGATTTAGATAAAAATTTATTTTTTATAAATAATATATGAATTTAAGATGTATAATGAGGATTTATGAATTCTTATAATATTTTAATTTTTTATAATAACTTAAAAATAAATTATTATCATAATAATTTTATTTTTTACAAATTTAGTAAGATTTTATAAAAAATATATATTAATATTGATACATTAAAATAAATATTGATGATGCTTTTTCAACCACTGTTACCGGAGCGCTTGGGTCAGTTGGTCGAATTTAGTCACATTGGCCAATCACAGCTCTGATGTGTGTTCTCATAAAGACAAGAAAGAAGAAGAATGGGCGGCCACTGCAGCCGCTCGATGCTCTGCCGCTCTGCAGAAAAGATAGACTCCGCTTTTGAAGGGGCGACTGCTTTACGCACCTTTCACCTACGGGGGTGGCCTCGGTATTTATCGTATGTTTTCCCCATGGATGGCATTAGATTACTCCATTGATGGGATATTTCGCTTTTATTCAAGATCGGGCTCGACACGTAGCACTTTATTTAGAATTATCCTTCTTCCTTATTAAGTGAGATCCGCTTTGATCCGCAGATATCACATCGTGGAATTATCTTATTTTCCTTGTCGTGAGATCTACTGATTTCGCAAAGATAATACGTTATCGGGTGATTATTCTATTTCCCCTTATCGATGGGATTTAGTTTGATTTGCATCGTGGGCTTTCTCGATACCATAACCTACTTTGGGCCGTGGCGATCAGCCATCATTCGGCTACGTTAAAGGCCCGAGTGTTTCAACGGGTGCGCCTCTTCTGGTTGGGCGAGTAGCCCGCGAGCCCATTTTTCAAACCCTATCGCATCAACAACCGAGAATTGAGGCAAATCCGCATGCACAAAGGCCGGCTCGACATGCCATCGCCCTCGTGCATAAAGTGAGGTCCAAATGGCTCGACAGAAGGATTGTCGCTAATGATTGGTATCCAGGCGAGTGATAAGTGTCGCCCTTCGCCAGCAGCTGGCCTTCAATGGGATACAAAGTGCGAAGAAGCATTCTCAAAGATTATTCATATTTGAGCTCCACCCCCCCCATTCTCGTAAGCCCCGCCGAGGGGAGCTCCTCTATACTTGGGGCTGCTTAGACTCGACTGGGGCCAGGCTGTCTCGTCAGGGACAAAGACCGAGTACAACGCCCAGTTTATTATTGCAGCCGAGCTCTAAGAGGAGCAGAGGAGAGATATCCAAGGATGGAAAAACTAATCTTGGCATTAGTAACCGCAGCTCGGAAGCTCCGCCTTAGCTGTGCCTGCTATGCCCATAGAAGTTCCAACAATATCCGATGAAGCAAGTATTACATAAGCCGTAGACCTCGGGAAGGCCTCATGAAGAGGTCATAGAGTGGCTGAAGTTCGAAGATCGATATAAACCAAACTAGTAATAAAAGGCAGGCCTTGAAGGCATCATCATAGATCTGATCCCCAACTGAGCCACCGAGAGCGCCTAGTGCCGACTGACCTCCTGATCTGAAACCTCTGTAGACGGGGGCTCACTAAACGCACAAGGCCTCGGGCCGCCTCTGAGCCCGCACAGGCCCGCCTTTGACGAGCCTCGACCACTCGCACAGCCATGCGTGCACCTAAGAGTCAGATCACCAAGCCAGACCACAAGGCCTCGCCGCCCGGGCCCGCAGCCCGCCTCCGACGACCGACCACCTACTGCACCATGCAACTGCAGAGTCGGTCGCCGCCAAATGCCCCACAAGGCCTCGCCTCCGAGTGCAGCAAACAGTTCGACGAGCTCAACTACTGGGTGACAAGCCATGCACTCCTAAGAGAGTCGATCACCAGCCAAACTCAAGGCCTCGTGGAGTCCTCCTGAGCCTAGTAGTTCGCCTTGATCAGCCTGACTACTCCGTACAGCCACGCAGCCCCAAGAGCCCGATCGCCTCGCTTTTAGCCCACAAGGCCTCGCGCCGGAGCCCGCCAACTTTAGCTCGACGAGCTCGACCACTCGCACAGCCATGCACCCTAAGAGTCGATCGCCGTGATTTTCAACCCACAAGGCCTCGCGCCCGGATCCCAAGAGCTTAGGCTCACGAGCTCGACCACTCCGCACAGCCACGCACCCAAGAGTGAGATCGCCAGTTTTTCAAATCCCACAAGCAGCCCGCCTAGTGCCCACACTGGGCTGACGAGCTCGACATCAAAGATACAAAGAGGTGAGCCCTAAGAGTCGATAGCTCAAGCTTTTTCTGCCTCACAGGCCTCGCTCGGAGCCTAGTAGCCGCCACAGCCACGCACAGCCATACACCCTAAGAGTCGATCAGCTCAAAGCCGCCCACAAGGCCTCGCCGAGCCCGCAGGGGCTCGCTCACGAGCTCGACCACTCGCACAGCCATGCCCTAAGAGTCGATCAACTCAGCTTTTCACCCATAAGGCCTCGCCTCGACCCCAGCACTGGGCTGACGAGCTCGACCACTCTCGGCACAGCCATGCACTCGGGAGTCAAATCAACTCAAAGCCACCCCACAAGGCCACCTGAGCCCGCAGAAATTCGGGCTTGACGAGCCGACAACTCAAAGACAGCCATGCGTGAAATTCGAAGAGCTCGATCTAAGAGTCGATCAGCCAGCTAAACTCTAATAAGGCCTCGGGAGTCTGAGCCTAGTAGCTCGCTTTGACGAGCCTGACCACTTTCGCACGTGCCATGTACCCTAAGAGTCGATCGCCTCAAGCTTTTAACCACAAGGCCCGCGGGCCTGAGCCCAAGACCCTAGTTTGACGAGCTCGACTACTCGCACAGCCGCCATGCACCAAGAGTCGATCGGCTCAAAGCTGAAACAAGGCCCAGCCTGGAGCCCAGAGCCTGGGCTTGACGAGCTCGACCACTCGCAGGCCATGTAGCCTAAGAGTCATATCGCCCTCGTGCCACCCACAAGGCCCCAAAGCCCTAAGCCCGTGAGCTCGCCTTGGACGCAGCTCGACTCACTCGCGATGCTTCTCACAGCAACCCAAGAGCTCGATCGGGCCAGTTTTTCACCCCACAAGGCCTCGGGCACCCAGAGCCCAACAGAAATTAATTTTGACGAGTCGATCATTTCAAGACAGCCATGCCTTAAGAGTCGATCGTACCAAAGATTTTCAGCCCACAAGGCCCGCACCCTAAGCCCAAGAGCCCGCCTTGATCGAGCTCGACCATCGCACAGCTACGCAGCTCCCAAGAGTCGATCACTCGCACTCTTTTCTGCACCCTACAAGGCCTTAGCGCCCTGAGCCCAAATCAACCCGACTGACAAGCTCGACTATTCAAGACAGCACGCAGCCCCAAGAGTTAGATCAGTTTAGCTGAACCCACGGCCCTCAGAGCCCTCGGAGCCCGCGAGCCTGTTCGACTAGTCGACTACTCAAGACAGTCATGTAGCCTAAGAGTTAGGATCGCCTGCTTTTCACCCACAAGGCCTCGCCGAGCCCAAGAAATTTCGCTGGACGAGCTCGATCAAGCCACGCACGTGCCATGCGCCCTTAAGAGTCGATTAGCTCAGCTGTACCCCACAAGGCCTCGCCCCTGAGCCCAAGAACTCGGGCTGGGACGAAAGCCTCTACTACTCCGCATGTGCCATGCAAACTTAAGATCGACAGCTCAGCTTTTCAGCCCACAAGGCCTCGCCGAGCCCGGTACTAATAATTTGAGAGCTCAACTGTCAACTCAGCCATACAAACAGAGCTGCCAAAGATGACGCTTCAACTCGTGCAACGTAGCCAAGAAATTAATTCCAGCTCGTGCACGTCGAAATGCATAAGTAGAGACATAAGTGATAAAAAAGAACATTTATTAAGGAAAAGGTTACATACGTCCTAGGTCCCAGGCCCAGCAAAAAAAATAAATAAGACAAAAATCGACATCGATATGCACCTACGACGCATCGAAGGAGAAGCGAGGGTGAATAAGGGAGCGGCCTCAACCCGTGTCCGCCCGTAATAGTCGCAGAGGGATTCCCCGCCTCTCGCTGCTAGATGGGCCGGGAAGTTGAAGTTCGTGCCGTGGTAGGTATTTGCGCTCTTTTCAAAGGCAAGCACCCTAGAAGCCCATTGAGTACAGGCCTCATCCCGCTGGGCAACCAGAGTAATTTGTTGATGAAGGTCCCACAGCCCCACCTGACCTCAGCCGCATTCCGCCAGCTTCAGCAGCCTGGGAGGCCTCACGACGAGTTCCATCCGCAGAGTCAGCTTTATCGCTAGCTCATCTTGACTCCATCGTAGCTCTTCCTGTGACCCGAACTCGCCCCAGATGTAAGAAGCTCATCCCTAACCATCTGAAGCTCATACTGGGAAGATTGCAGCCCGTCCCTAGCCTCTAGAAAGTCATTTTGTGCAGCCCGCAGCTCATCCCGAACCTCCCAAAGCTTGCCTTCGGCCGCTCTCAAGCCGCTTCGGCCCTTCATCTTCTACTCCGCCGTGAGCACGTCGACGTGGTATGCTTCAAATCGATGGCTTTATCGCTTCCCCATTATATCGCTGCACCCGACCCCATAGCTCAGCCCGCTCAGATGTGAGGGAAGCCACCCTCGCCTCGTAAACCCGGGCAGCTTTGGCATGACCTTCGTTTAGTTTACTCGCCAAACCCTTCCAAATGAGCAAACACCGCCACATCCAACGTAGAACTCAATATCCAACGCAAGACTGCCACCAACTCGAACGGAACCGCACGACAAGATATTGAACCATGAGGCGGGACTCCCCGGAGGGATAGAAGCCAAAGCTCCCATCAACGGGCAACACGCCGAATTTGAGATCAGAACTTAAGAATAGACGAGACCGAGCCCGCCGCGTAGTTCCGGCATCGGT
Organism: Tetrastigma voinierianum; assembly: GCA_016808115.1. Classification (NCBI taxonomy): domain Eukaryota; kingdom Viridiplantae; phylum Streptophyta; class Magnoliopsida; order Vitales; family Vitaceae; genus Tetrastigma; species Tetrastigma voinierianum. The sequence goes on along the minus strand of JAEQBH010003240.1, from coordinate 44,384 downwards.
AGCCAAGGAGTCGCTATCTCTCAGTTTCTCGGAATCCTTCCTTTCAATTCTTCCACCTGAGAAGGTGGCCTAACACCTTCGTAGTTTAATTCCGCACAATGATGGCATGACGCCAACGACCGCCAACGGCCCTACCCTAGGACCTGCCTTCACACAATAGACCCGTGAATCCGGGCCGCGAACTCAGACTTGTGAGCCTCACCGGGCGATACTGCCTCCGACTTTCTGACACGGGTACTTGGAAGAGGAAGACGCCCTACTTCGAACTGACCAAAGCCGTCGATCTTTTCAACTGAGTCCGTGTTTTCCGTTTCACACTCCGGCTTCCGAGACATTGCCTCCAACCGAGCCGTAAGCTCTCTCCCTTGGTGGGCTCGGCAAATGAGGTCCGACGGGAGAGAGACTATGCGGCGGTTGAGGCGAAGGCCTCAAAGCAGCAGAGCGGGTTGACCTCGAGCTCGAAGGGCCAGGAATATCCGACTTGATCAACTCCGCGTATGGGCGAGGAGGACACTCAGCCAACGCCAACGCTATGATGTTATCTTCGGCGCTGAGATCGATTCGAGCGCCTGAGAGGCATGTAGACAGTGCAGAATTAGAAATACCCATTGACCCCATAAAGATTATACCAAAAACAAAGCGAATACTCACATAGATTCTCGGGGGTGGTCCAAGCAACCGGAACGCCTAAGGTGTCGTCCTTATCAAGAGGGTCATATTCTGTAATATGGTCATAACAAAGAAGTAGCGTCCCTTCTACAAGCCTGTGGGAAGAGGGAAGATCTGAATCACCGTAGGAGCGCCAGAACTCCTGAAAATAGAGAAGCCAGCGTTTCAAGGCGCTAAAAAGGTAAATGAACAAAGCTATACTGGGAACACCAAGTCCCATGTCCCTAAAGAAAACCAATAAGCCAACCAAGATACCCCAACCATTGGGCGAGTGCTGAGAAGGACATACACAGTGTCGGGGAAACCCTTTTATGAAGGGATGCAGAGGAAAACGAAGACCATTATCGAAGGCCACTTCAAAGAAGCACACTATCTTAGCACGGAAACCACATAGGAGGTCAAAACGTCAGGGGACCACACTCGAACGCCAAAGGAGGCCTGCGAACGACCGCGCGGCCCTATTATATGGACCGACCTGCTAGCCCCACAATTAAAGCATCGAACGACGATTGTGTATTCCACCCCCCCAGATATTTAATCAAGTCCACTCTCCCCCACCCTCATTCAAGGGAAAGGAGGCGCCCTCGGGGCATCTCGGGTTCACCGACGAACGGCCTGAGGCGCAGTTTAGTCCGCTTAATCGGCAACACCAAAGAGTCACCTCTATCACGCTAAAAGAAGAGCGACCCAGACCATGACGAAGCAAGTAATGAAAACAAAACTCGCCAACTCTAACCCTAGCTCTCGTCAGATTCTGGTCGAAAAGAGGACCAAGAGATAAAGATGCAAATGGGTCCCAGAATAAACGGAAAAGCATTCCCGTGAAAAACGCTTAAAAGACCCTACAAAAGGGTCGATCAAAACTAAGGGGAAGTGAAGTATGAACTCGCTGAGAGCAAAGAAGAGGTTTCATGATCAAGACACAAGAGCAGAGGAGGTCTCAAGGGAAGAAACAAGGAAATCAAAGAAGTGGAAAGAGCGTGAAAACCAAAGAGGCCATCATTTACCGCAAAGATGGCGACGGCGATCAAGCCCTAACTAACCCACCGAAAGGCACACGTGAAACTGCGATCCAATAAAGAGAAACGTTATGCCGCCCACGCACATCGCATACACAAGGCCGGGGGCAACCGATGTGGTTTGGCAACGGGCTCGCAGCCCACTCTCGCCAAAACCCAAAGAAGAGGCGCGCCCATTGAAACACACTGTGCCTTGACGCCAGCCCGTAATGAAGGCCCAACCGGGCACTGCCCAAAGGTCGGCAGTGCAATCGAGAAAGCCCACATTCTCGCAAATCAAACTAAATCCCATCGATAAGGGAAATAGAATAATCTTTAAGGTTGATATTATCCTTCGCAAATCCAACTAGATCTCACCAACAAGGAAAATAAGATACCCACGATATAACAAATATCCTCACGATCGTCGATCTCAAACAATGGCGAAGAAGGATAATTATAATGAAAGCAAGCCATCAATCAACCTCATATCATAAAGCAAGAAATATCACATCCAATGGGAAAGAATCCTAATCACCATCCAACCGGGAAAAACATATACTTATAATACTTTGTGCCACCGATCGCCAGTTTACGAAACATTCGCTTTCTAAGCGCGCTTCATCTTTTCTCTCTCATGAAATTGGACTTAGGCATAGGAGGAATAATGGCGAAGCCCCGTCGACCCTTCTTCTTTTCTTGCTTTGGGTAGAGGAGTGCCACATCCAGAGCCTACAGACCAGCCCAGCAACAGCCCAAACTCTGGCCCAACGACCCCAAACGCTTCAGCCCAGTCCGGTTGAAAAAAGCATCATCAAATATAATAAGTCTAAAATGAGTTATTGTTTGAAATTTTCCTTTAATTTTAAATAATTACTTTTTATGCCACTTTTTGATAAATAATAACTTATTTTAGATAAATTAAAATAAATAAATAAGTCTAAATTTTTGAGAAAAAATATTTTTAAATAAAAAAACCTATATACCAAAAAAATTTAAGAAACCCATCTTTTAATTTTAGTCTAAATTTTGAAAAAATAAAAATTTTAAAAATACACATGAAAGGGGTAAATTTTCATGCTTAAGATAGTATAAGGGGTTAATTTTAATATTTTAAAGTATAAAGGGTAAATGTAAAAAAAAAAAAGTAAAAATACAGGGGGTGGCTTGGCTTTTCATACTTTTGATCGTGTAGAGCGTTAAGTTTAACATTTTAGGGTATGTTTAATCTAACTCATAGTCAGTAGTCGATTAAAAAATTATTGCTTGATAAAATAATACCATGGTAAAAGAATATTGAATGCGACTATTTGGTAGCTATGATAGAGTGATATAAAAGCACCACACACACACACACACACACACACACACACACACATATATATATATATATATATATATATATATATATATATATATATATATAGAATGTTTTTTTTTTTTTTTATAATGCTAATTTTAGGTTCTAAAGTTTTATTTCTAATGATTGATCTTTTTAAATGAATTTTAAGTGAGATAATTTTTTTTTTTTACCAATTTAGCAATCATTTGATTCTTAATAAATAGATATTGTTATAGCCACATGATTGTAGATGAAATAGTAAACAATATTTATCACATGAATAAATATTTGGATATGATATTTGCATGAATATCGTAATTTATTAAAAGAATATTTATTTTATAAGAGCATTTCAGAAAAAACTATAATTTGTAAAAAAAATTTCCTATCAAGGGTTGTTTAGCTCTAATCCACTATCAGGAACTGATTAGAAGTAATGTTAACAATTATGAAAGTGTAAGAGGTTAATTTTAACATTTTAAAGTGCAAGAGGTAATGTCAAAAAGTATAAAAGTACTGTAGGGGGCTTAGGATGCATCTTTCCAATATATTGTAATAACTACATTTAATAACATCATAATGTAATAAGAAAATATTGTCACTAATTATTTGGGCACTACTGAACTTGAAGGGAAAATTATTTAATAATTATAATTTGATCTAGGTTAGTAATAATAGGCCTCATAGGCCTTAAATATATTCAAATGTCGCGAAGAGGGAGATTAGCGTGCCTAGTACCAATGCTCGGCCCTTGATGATATCCCCTAACCACAGGCCTAGAACGTATTAAAGGAAAATACCCAATCTCCACCAATTAAGAAAGTAGGATATTTCCAATCATTACCCCAATTACTCCTTATTAATCATCAGTTAACTATATGAGAAAATCCGCCCACCCAAGCAAATATCGTATCATCCTCCAACAAAGGAAAGATATTTGCTTCAGATCATCATCCAACTAGAAAAGCTGTCATGATCACCATTATAAATAATGTCACCCCATCTGGAAAAGGTGACAAGAAATTCATTTCCTAAGCGCTTGATTTCTTCCACCTGAAAGAACCGACTTAGGCATCGGCAGGCAACGTGAACCCCACGATTTTTTGTTTTTATTTTCGCAGGGAGCTCTGACATCTGCAGTCAAATAACCTACCAATAGCTCCAAAGAAGTCTGCACCACTCGTTGAAAAGCATCATCACTTGCCGTCGTATGGGAACCATGCTTCCTTTACAACAAAGTTAAACTCTCAATAACCGATGGTATCAACTTGAAACACGCGAGCCACGCTCATCCCCAAGGATGCCAAACCAAAGAAGGCGATAGATAGTCGAATTCCTCCTGAGTAACACTAGAAACCTACACTCCAATACCGACGAGATGGAGGCACTCCGTCTCACTAACCAACGCCCGGCCGCGTAGTCGAGTAACTCACCAGTAAATGCAAAGACTTGTGAGGCGGACAGCCCGAGAAGGCCAAAACCCCATCACCCAAGAGGAACAACAACACCTCGACCTCGAGAAACAAATATGGAGAGGAGAGGCTAGCTGCTTAGGAGCATGATTCCACAGTCCCCTGGAGAGAACAATCTGTAATAAGGAAAGGCATGGCAGGGACAATAGAAGCGATAGGCCCATCCAACAAGAAATAGGGGACGGTCTTGGGAGCAGAGGTTCAAGGACATCCAACAAGAGCTCAGCCACATGAAGGAAGCAATAAAGTATCGAGCTCCACCCTATGGATCTAATTCCGGGTACAACAAACTCGAATCCCTGCTCACTGTACTTCGAGTCACTTCCTCTTCCTCGGCAAAATCTGAAATACCCTCAACGAAACGTTTGACGGAATGAAAGACCCCATTGATCACCTCAACACATACAAGAACCAGATAGAGCTGCATGGATATCAAGACCCCATACGGTGCAAAGCCTTCACTATCACGCTAAAGGGCCCAAGATTGGCTTAGTTTAACAGACTCCCGCCGTCTTCCATCTCATCATTCACAAAGCTTTCCATCGCGTTCGTCTCCCACTTTATCGGAGCAAGGACGTACAGGAAGCCAAGTTATCACCTTCTGACCATAAAGGTGGTTCGTGACGAGCCTGAGGTCATATGTCCAGAGATTCAACATAGAGTCGTTAAAGGTGGATATTCCTGACGAAAAATTAGCCATTACCGCTTTCATCACAAGGCTGGGGGTGCAGTCGAAAGACCTAATGTTCTCTATCTCAAAGAACCCTCAGGCGAGCATGGCTGAGGTCATCGCCAAAACAGAGAAGTATATAAACGGTGAAGAAGCCCTCTTATCTGCTGCAGCGAGAGCCTTCTACTAAAAGGAAAGAGCAGTGGGCGATAAGAAACAGAACGAAGCCCCAGGAGGCAAAAAGTGCATGTGACATCCCCAAGGAGAAACAGAGAAAACGTAGAGCGCGGTTGTCCTCAAAGACGAAGGAACTGAGACCCCCTGGGACCACTCTCACTCGAAAGCCGCAACAAGGGTATTCAATTCTAAGAATACACCCCTCGACAATTCTCGTCACAGTCCCACAAGTGCAACATGAAAATTTCCTGAGGTGGCCATCTTAGATAAAGTTAGACCCCGTAAAAAGAGACAATACCAAATACTGTGAGTTCCACAGGGATCATGGACATCGAATCGATGACTGCATCCAACTGAGGAAAGAGATCGACACCGATCCGATAACATCTTCACCGCTACGTACTCGGCGCGTGAACAAGTCTGGCCACCACCACCCGCCGCCCAACCCCACCAAAGACCGCCGCTTTGGGAGAAATCCATGTGATCTCCTGAGGTGGTTTTGCAGAGGTGGAGAGTCCAACTCGCCTAGCCTACTACTAAAGATCGACGGGAAACCCAGGAGCACAAACCGTATCCAAACTTCCTCACTGATGTTTCAACAGAATCTTTTTCGGATTTCACATGGAAGGTTGCCAACATCCCCATGGCTCCATCCACTTGTGATAAAAGTCATAGTAGCCAATAAAACGATCCACGTGGTCCTTGTCAATCCAAGCTCGACCGAAACTCATCTTCGCATCACCCTCGACAAATGGGCATTGAAGGGAGAAGATAGTGGGCCGCCAACGCCCGTCTACGGGGTCTCTCCGGGAGAAAGAGTGTTGCCCTAGGGTCGATGCAGCCAGTACCACTTTGGAGACCCCCATGCCGTGCTACAACAACGCTGAGATTTCATAGTAAGGCCCCACTCCGCCTCACAACATATTACCAGTAGGCCTCTCACGCCATAAGGGCCATCCCCTCCGCCTATCACACGTTATCAAATTTCCAAGTACAAATGGTAGGAATGGTCCGAGGAAACCAACAGATAGCCAGGAATGTTACTCACTTCAATGAAGAAACACGGCTTTGATTTAAATATCTATATGGACGAGCTCGACATGCGAGACAAGTGTAAGCACCACCCGCTTCCCTCGTAAGAACTGTGAGCTCAGATGTTTTAGCAACCAACCATAACACCTCAGTTTGCATAGGGATCTAAGCTAACCAAGACATCAAAGCTCTTTTTCTATCCGTTTTCTAAAGTAGAGCATGAGGTATTCGCTCGGAAACAGAAGACATATGGTCGACCCTAAGAAGATCACCCATAGCCGACCCGCCGTCCCTTTAAACCCACAAGTAAAGCTGTAGCGAGCTGGCCTGTAAAGACGTAAAGCAATTAATGAAGAGGTTGGCAAGCTCCTCCAAGCAAAGGCAATCAGAGAGGTGGAATACCTTGAGTGGTTGGCCAACGTTGTTCTTGTCAAAAAAGCAAACGTCAAGTGGCGGCTTTGCATCGATTTCATTATATATCAAATTGTATTCTTTCCTAAAGATAGCCTTCCTCTACCTCTAATAACCTCATAGCGGGACGCCACGCCCAGGTCATGAACTCCTCGCCATGGACGCCTTCTTAGCTAATCGATCATGGATCCCACACCAAGAGAAGACCTCATTCACTAGGCAAGGAACCTACTTTATCGAAAGATGCTTTTCGAGTCAAGAACTAGAGCCACCTCACCAGTGTCAGGAACAAGATGTTCAAAGCAAATCGAAGCATCATAGTGTATATATAGATGATATGCAGTAAATCGTAAAGGTCAAGTCTATATAACCCACTTAGTCAGGCATTCCGTGTCCCGAAAGTTACACAGGTTTGCTAAACTACCAAATGCGCCTTTCGAGTTCGCCAAGTTCGGGTTTTATAGTCAACAATCGAGGAATAGAAGCAAACCTAGATAAGATAAAGGTCGTGCTCGATATGCTGCCTCCTTCAAACATTAAGGACATTCAACGCCTGACAGGGAGAATAACTACGCTGAGCCGCTTCGTGTCTAAGGCCAACGACAAATGTCAGCCTTTCTTTCAGGTTCTAAAAAAGCTCTTCTAGTAAGATGCACACTTCAAGGAGGCATTCGCCAAAAGACTCTAAACCCATTCCAGCTCTCCTCCTGCCTACACAAGCCTTCCGAGGAGTACCTCACTCTTACCCGTTGTTTCCTAAACTTCTCAACTAGTGCCATCCCGGGTCGAGAACGGGACGTGAGTGCAACAAACAATACTATTGGGTGTACTGAGCTCTAAGGGGAGTAGAGGAGAAAGATCCTAAGATGGAGAAGTCGATCCCGGCGTTGGTAACTTATATTCAAATTTGACCTTACCTAAGTCATAATTGCTGGAGTCCGAAACTGAAGATCCAAGAACATATACTACATAAGTCTTAAAAACCCTGAAGGCCGATAGTGGGCTATAGAGCTGAGTGAGTTCGACATCAGGTACAAACCAAGGACAACAGTAAAAGGGCAGATCCTGGCAAATTTCATCATGGAATTCACCCCAGTAGAGCCTACGGAAGCTACCCAACCGACAATCCGACCTCCCATCCGGGAGATTATCCATGGACTCGGGCCCAATGCCCAAGAAAGCTGTGCAGTCCGATCCTAACCTTCAAACGAGATGATATGGAATACGCCTCAGATTCGCTTCAAGCCTCCACACGAGGCCGAGCATGAATGTCATATGATTCTAACCCCGCTTCCACTCCATGGAAGCAGATCAGCCGAAGTGGTTAAACGACTCTCACTGGGTGGTAATAGATAGAAGACTCACTGCTTTCAGGTAAGATGATCCTATATCTCAAGAAGGTGCGAGAATTACTTAAAAAGTTCATACTAGTTCAGGTCAAACATGTACCAAGAGCAGAGAATTCCCGAGCTTATGCCTTAAAAACTCGGCACAAATTTCACAAGAAGAGTTCCATAGGCACCACTGCTGAGCACCTCCTAGAACCCACAAGAAGTACCCGATTAAACGAGAAGTCTCCCCTGTGATGTTCTAACCTAGCTAAATAGACCCCATATGGGATTCATTTGGGGAAGGTGCATCACACACCCAAAGGGAGGCATCCAAACCAAAGCCAAGGCAAGATTCACTCCTTCACTTGGACCCTTTATGCTTGAGCTCTCGCCATTCTTAAGTGTGTAGGGAAGGAAGACGCAACTACAAGGCTCAAAGTGGAGGTACACGAAGGCATATGTAAGGTCCACACTGAGCTCTGGACCTAAATAGAAACCTTGGCAGGGGTACCGCCCACAATGCCCAGACGCGACAAACCGGGCCAAATGCAGCTTGTCGAGCATGCCAAGATCTCTCATCTCCCATCTGAGCCGCTGACATCATTCACAAGCCCCTGGCCTTTTCAGCAATGGGGGCTAGACATATTAGGACCCTACCCATTGGAAGGGGACAAAGCAAATTTATCATTGTGGTCGTGGACTATTTTACCAAATGGGCTGAGGCCGAACCCTTAGCGATAATCATAGGAACGTGGCTGCACAACTTCGCCCGGGCTGCCTATAATATGCAGTGTTCGTGGATCCCGAGGTCCCTCGTGGTTCTATACCGGGAAACAACCGGCCAACTTAAGTTCAAAGACTTGCGCCATCTCGTGACCTAAGAACTACTACTCGTCCCCAACTCATCCTCAGTCCACAAGTGCTGTGAGTCACTGAGGCGACCTCAAGGCAACACTGAGAACTAAATTCAAAGATCTAAAAGGAAAATGGGTGAAAATTTCCCAGGTGTTAGCGGGCACATAGAACTACACGCAAGTCAATAACTCAGGAAACCCCGTTCGCTCTGGCCTTTGGCATCGAAGAGTAGCTCCAGTCGAGGTCAGGTTAAAATCACCAAGAATTGAATTCGCAAGCACCGAACACAACGAGGAGGTCCTTCACCTAAACCTAGATCTCCTAAGAAAAGCCGCAGAGCAAAGTCCTCGAAGTATACGAGGACTATCACTTAAAACAATAAGATACTATGACCAAAGGGTCAAGCCTTGCAGGAGCCATGCCAAAGACTGTTCAAAAGGATGATTTAAGGCACCTGACCCCAGATATTCTAATTAGGTTTATTTTCCTTTATCCTCTTATCCAAGGGAGTTATGAGGCGCCCAGAACGCTTTGAATTCAACCACGTCGAACGGCCGGAAGCATCCTTAACCTGTTTAACCCAGAACAATCAAGAGTCATTGCCAATACTTAAAGAAGAAGAGCGACCCGGACCCATAATAAAAGCAACGGAATCCAATCAATCTACCTTAGCGCTCAAGAGGCAAGGAAGACCCGCACATGGGAAGCTGGACCCACTAGGAAGGGCCCTACATCGTATCCCGCATAATCCGACCTGACAACTACGAACTCTAGACAGAAGAAGGAAAGACCTTGCCCCACTCATGGAACACTGAACACCTCAAACGATTCTACCAATAAGACCTTGGAATGTAGTCTTTAGTAAAGAATCCAACGTTTTGATTTTAAATAAGAGTCGCTATGTTCATTTTTAGGATTGTTTAAAATTGTGATGGATCAAAAAGTAAGATTATAATGATGCAAGAGTTTAATGAAGATCGGGCGTAAAGCATGTTTCACAAAAGATTGTTCTTTGCAAATTGTATGGAATTACGCTAAATACGTAGAATTACATTCAACGGTCGTTCCTGGGTGATCTCGTAGACAAGCAACACAAATGGGCTCTCTACTCCTCATAAAGAAACCCACGAGGAAAAAGAAAGAGGGAGAGCAAGGAGCTCGGCTGCGTGCTCTAAAAGTCACATAATACAAATACAAAATTTCATTGCGTGGAAGTTACAATCACCTCGAGGGTTACAAAATCTTTCTTGCATCTCGAAATTATAATTTAGCAAAACCATTCGTCACATCAAGCAACACTCGCTAAGGCAAAACCACAAGAAAGGGAAAGAGAAAGAGAAGGAGAAAGGGAAAGAGAAAGAAAAAAAGAAAGAGAAAGAAAAAGAGAAAGAGAAAGAGAAAGAAAAGAAGAAAGAGAAAGAAAAAGGACAAAGAATGCGGGACTTCAAAGTTTTCCTCTACACAATCGCCCCTTTCGAACACTCTAGCACGCTCCATCAATGGGCATACTAGGGAACAACACAACTCTCATAAGGGATGAACTAGGGAAAAACACAACTCCTACAAGTGATAGACCATCGAAACCAAATGTCGGCCCGCGGATCACCGTGACGCACTCGCGGCGTTGATGGCCCAACCCCGACGCTTCATCATGAGCGAACCCGACTTTGTCAAAGAAGAGGGAAGAAGTTTGGAAGCAAAGTACGTAATCTGTAGGAGTCGCTATTTATAAGGAAACTAGACACTTAGAAACCAAGGCCTCTGTCCCACCTCCATAAGATCTGCATTAAAATCGTGCGCGCTTTTCCAAGGGAAAGAAGGCCGGTAGCCACGAGCCATGTAGTCAAATATTCAATAGCTCAGACATGTATTTAATTGCTTAAAAGGCAGACAGCCTAGAAGGCCGAAAATACAGAGTCATGTAGCTCAGGAGCCCAGTAGCTCATATTACAGAGCTTAATTGCTTAAAAAGACAGAATAGCTTAGAAGGCCGAGTAGCCACGGAGCCATGTAGCTCAGGAGCCCAATGTCTCAGATTACAGAGCATAACTGCTCAAGAAAGGCCAAGTAGCCACGGAGCTGTGTAGCTCAGGAGCCCAGTAGCTTAGTTTTTCAGAGCATAACTGCTCAAGGAAGGCCAGAGCCATGGAGCCATGTAGTCAGAGCCCAATAGTCAGACACAGAGCATAACTGCCAAAAGGTCTTCAGGAGCCCAGGCCCCAGAACTTAGCTGAGAGAGCGAATGTTTCAAAGGGCACACAGCTCAGAGCCCAAAGAATTAGCTTTTTTAGGGCATAATCAAGCCTCAATAAAGGCTAGCTATGTAGCTCAAGAGCCGCAGTCAGATTACAAAGCATAATCGCCTCAAGGAAGGCCAAGTAGCCACGAGCCATGTAACCTTATGCCCGTAGCTCGGGACACAAAGCATAACTGCTCAAGGAAGGCCAAGTAGCCACGGAGCCATGTAGCTTAGGAGCCTAGTAGCTCAAATTACAGAGCATAACTGCTCAAAAAGGGTCTTGTAGCCCAGGGGCCTCGTAGCTCGCCCAAAGCGTGAATCGTCAAGGAAGCTATGGCCACTTGGACATAGAGTCAGAGCCCAAGAGGCTTTGTATCAGAGTTTGACATGTGAGCACAACTACTGCAAGGGTCTTGTAGCCCAGGGGGTCCCGATAGCTCGCTGAGAGAGCAAATGCTCGTGAGGCACAGCCTAAGAGCCCAATTAGCTGGGCAGAGCTTAATCGCTTCGTGGCAGACAGCTGAAGGCTGGGCAGCCACTAGAGCCGTAGCTCGGGAACCTGTAGCTCGACATAAAGCATAATTGCTCAAGGAAGGCTATAGCCATGGAGCTTATGCACTCAGAGCCCTAACAACTCAAGCCATGGCTTAACGACTCTAATTTACTAAAAGGCCTCAGAAATGAGCCCATACTAGCTTTTAGAGCTTCACTCGACTAAAAGGGTAGAACAGCACGTAGAGCCGATAGCTCGCTTTTCGGGTTAAGCGTTTAGACGCATCAAGCCATGTGCCAAATCACAAAGGAGCAAAGGAGAAACTAATCAATGGTTTTTGTGGTATCAACCAAAAGTCAATGTTAGCAATACAAAAACCTGTGCTCAACGCCCTGACAATCTGAAGGTCAAAGTAAAGCCTGCGCCCGAGGCCCGGGGCCCCGACTCACGAAAAATAGAGGGGCCAAAAGGCGCAGCCCTAGCTGGCAAAGGTAAGAGTCGCTCCAGTTAACCCAAGACTGATCGGCAGTGTGAGAACGTCAGCTCCATGGTTCTCAGCCAAGATCACCTCACTTCGAAGCAGATTCTACCCTCCTCATCGTAAAGTCAATGTTGAAATCTAGGTCCGGAGCTCAGAAGCCTCATACTGAAGCTCGCATCCGAGGCCCATCGGGTGTGCCCGGTCTCTAAGCTCCGCTATCACTGCCTCCTCCGGGCTAGCCTAAGCCTCGCTCTCAAGGTCCATCCAGCTGCCGAGCCCTCCGTTAAGCTGCTCCATGGAGTTTCCAAATTCTAATGCCTCTTGCCAACCCATTCAACGTCTGGCCACTTTGGCGCACATGTCACCTGATGACATCCCGCAACTCCGCCAAAGAACTCCTCGCCTTCTCGACCGACCTTCACGTCCCGTGCCTCTTCTTTATCTTCAGCCGCTTCGCCGCCGAAGCATGCTCAGTCGACCCGGTGGGTTTCATGCAAGCTCCCCGCCAAGGCCCTTATCTAGGCTCGAAGGCCGGCTCTCTCGAAGGTTAGGGAAGCAACCTTAGCCTTGTAAGATTCGCGCTGGGGGCCGAGCCCTAGCGTTAGCCCTCCTTACCGTATCTTCAATGCAAGTGTACCACTCACCAAAGAACAAGAAAGAGCCGCTAACAAACCGAAAAACAATAAAGAAAAGGATCTACAAGGCGCCTTAGACGACAGAGCGGTTCCTAAGTGGAAGAGCCAGAGCCTCTCAACTCATTGGCATGCCCACCTTCCCGAGGCGCCTAAATCGCAAAGGATGGAGGAAACAAACAAGAATAGCCAAGATGAGAAAGCAGAGTCCTCACTCCCACAAAGACTACAAAGCGATCCCTCCTCACTTCATCCGGCATTGTAGGAGAGGGTGCGGCGCCCCGCGACGTGGGACTCCAAACAGCCAGAAGAACCCATGGGGCTCGCCGCCCTCCCCGAAGAGCCCCACCTCGACGGGCAGATGAAGGCGTAAGAAGAGGCCCCCACCTTTAGGATCTTAATTTCGAGTAGATGTCCCTCGGAAGTCGGAGTTTCCGCTTTACGCCCTCCTCTTTCGCGCCACCTCCGTGCCGGCCCGAAAGCTCTCCCCGTAGGCTTCGCGATAAGGCCCGAAATAAAGGTGAAGAAGACTTTGAGACAATGCCATGATTTAAAAGGGAGAAGGTCTCAAAAGGAAGTCTGGCATGCCGCAATCGATGGTCCGGGAATATCTGACCCACGCACGGATGTGCATGCTGGTGCACTTAACCGGGCTCGCCACCTCTTCCTTTCTCAGACTGAGACCGGGGTGGCACACCTAAGGCCGACTAAAAGACACAAAGAAATATCATATAGCCTTTGAAAAACAAGTGCCAAACCAAAGGGAAGTAGTTCACGTAGTTCTCAAGAGTAGTCCGACGGCAACGTCATGTGTCCTCCTCATCAAAGGGATTAAGAATACCCCAATGACGGCCGCCGACAGTTAAATAACGCGCCTTCTGGAGGTGGCTGGTGGAAGACGGTCCAAATAATCAACTTGGCTGAGTCTTTGAGATATAAAGAAAAGCCTCACGCTCCTTTACGCCGAAGAAGTCTAAGTTGTGGCTATGCTGGGAACACCCGTGCCTCTATCCCAAAATGACTAACACTCACGTAACACCGAAAGTTGGGGGAAAGCTGAGAAGGGCAGACATTGAAATGCTGCAGAACCCTTTTTATAAAAGGATGCAAAGGGAAGCGGAGGTCATTCTCGAACACCACCTCAAAAGACACCACTGGGGCACTCGACAACATAGGTACGCACGTTAGGCACCAAACCTGGACCTAAACGGGGCCCATCGGGCCGCAAAGATTCACCATATGTTCAACTTGATCGGGGCCTGAATGGCCCAAGATTCCTGTATATGTACCCTCAAATATTCAGCCGCTTAAGATATCTGATTTCACTAATTTTTCCCTTGCCCTTGCCCTTGCCCAAGGGGAAAGAAGGTTCTGGGCAACTCTGTAAAACCCGAGGTACCCTAATTTTCAAAAATGATAAATGGTAGTTTCAATAAAATCCGAAATTTTTCTAGATCTCGGACGATGAAACGGACTTCACCGTTGGTCTATCTCGCCAAATCTAGCTACCATAAATGGTTCTTGTCTAATTCCTAAACAGTTTCAATATGTTTTTCGAGGTACCGAGTATCGAGTGCCGTAAAACGGCTTGTGAGAGATATGTAATATGACAAAAGTCACCTACTACATGTACACATACGACAGATGCCAGACAAGATCAGCGGTAAGAAGGAGATGTTCCATTTTAGATTAAGCCATGTGTCAAAAATCAACTAAAGGACACAATGAGATGAAATTGAAAAGATTGAATGATGACAAAATAGGGACTTCATCTTCTCCATTTGGAGAGAATGTGAGGGCCAAATCCTGGTTTTTAGAGAGAGAAAGAGTGATTTCTCTCTAGATTTCGGTGTTCGGACCGCTGAGCCTTCGCCGGGCCAAGAAGCAAAGTCGATCTACGCTGCAAGGGCCACGCGACACCCGCTTGTGATTCGACAACCCGAGAGGTAAGGATCTTTTCCTACTTGGTTTATTCTTTGGCTAAGAGCCATTTTAATGGATGGGGATTTGTTGAGGCCTGGATGGCCGTATTTTCGGTCTCAAAATATTTGAACCGAGTGAAGAAATCTCTACTTGTGTGGCCATGAACAGTGCCGACCCGAGGGTTTCACTATTCAAGTGATTGGTTGTGTGATTTTTGTGTTGTTGAGTGATTCAAAATGAATTGCTTGGATTGTTGTTAGCCCATGGAGCTAATTTTGGTGTTATTGATTGTGAATTGAATAACATGAATTGTGTGAATTAATTTTGTTAATATATACATGAAAATATATTAGCATGAATATTTGAAATGGTATAATGCATTCCATATGCAATCGTGTGGCACCCTAGATGGTAGGTGTGAGTGCACATAGCGAAAGAAATTGAAAGAAAAATGAAAACGGCTAGAAGAAGTGAAGATTTTCCAAAGAATTGCCTTGTGAGGTCCAAACAGCTCATCTCAAAGGCGGACCCATGACCTGCTCGAAAAAGTTTATCCAGCCACCCGCCGGGAGGTGGTCCAATATATTTACCGAAACCAGAGTGTGCTTGAACAAAAGCTTTAATGAAACTGTATTTCTTACTCGCATTTATCTTAGGCATGTGTGAGGGAGTCGCAAAGTGACTTTGAGACATGGGATTGGGCATGTAGACATTCAAGTAGATCAGCGATTTGCCAAATGATTGGTTGCCATGACATGTGCACTTTCTAGGTGGGAGTAACCCATGTAGAAAATTATCACTATCGGCATTGCTCACCCTGTCGAGGGATCATTATTTTAGGTACATGGAATGTACAGGAGAATGACGCTCACTAGAAACCGCTATGAAGAAAGCCTGGTCGTGGCTTTGGTAGTCGATTTTGTAAAACATGTACAAGCTTTAAATTTGATATATGTTTTGGATTAAGAGTATTGTAATAACTCTGAACTATTGTAGTATAGTTGATGTATTCTGATGAGTATTGGATGTATGGGCCCAAGTGGTCGTTTTAATATGTACATGTCTCATGATATGAGACACAGATATTCTGCAGCTGGGATTATAGCTACACCAGAGATTCCGGGGATCAATACGCCACACCTGCACCACCACAAACTAAACTCGGTCGAACTCACCACCCATCCGCCTGGAACTAAATCTGCCTCAAAAGAGGATTACTCCCTATACGCAAGACAGAAGAGCGACCAGGACCCATGGAGATATGCAAGGCTAAGCAAGGAAAAAGGAAATCGAAGAAAATGTAGAACCCCAATCAAGCAAGCCCTAGAACCTCGTAAGACTTCGAACCCGAAAAGACAAAGAAGAACGTACGCATTCAATCCCGTAAACAGGACGAGACACCACCCCTGCGAGATATCAAGAACCACCAAATTTTGAACGATAGCCTGACAAATAAGGAAAAAGAAGCCCAAACTCGTTATAAAAAGCTTCTAAGAATGGTGGGAACAAAGTGCAAACGTCGTGGACGTTTAAGGAAGCTAGCCACAAATCGGTAAATAAAAGCAAAAGTAGGAAAGCCACGTCATCATAAGACATGGACGACGTCAAAGCCCTAATCAAACCCTCCTCCCTAAGTAGCCACTGCGTGAGTCACACCTGATCCATGCATGTACTCCCTTGCCACTCTCGCTTTAGTCAAAGGTCAGTAAAATGATTCGGGTTTAAACACAGCGCCAAGCAAATCTGCAACACGAGCCCAAATGTCAAGCTTAAGAGGAGATTAATAAGCAGGCCCAGTACCAATGCTCGGCCGTTGATGATAT
Organism: Tetrastigma voinierianum; assembly: GCA_016808115.1. Lineage (NCBI taxonomy): Eukaryota > Viridiplantae > Streptophyta > Magnoliopsida > Vitales > Vitaceae > Tetrastigma > Tetrastigma voinierianum. Next base: position 27,836 of record JAEQBH010003240.1, on the reverse strand, counting down.
CCCCCAACCACAAGCCCAGAACGAGGGCCCAATTCACCCCTTCAAAAGGTTGGTAATATAATCAGCCCAAAGAATTCGTATTAAAGGAAAATACCCAATCTCCACCAATTAGGAAAGTAGGATATTTCCTAATCATTGCTCCTCAATTATCCCTTATTAATCGGTTAACGATAAGGAAAGAAAATCTCTCGCTCAATGGAAGAAATATCGTATCATCCTCCAACAAGGAAAGATATCGTTCTGTATCATCATCCAACTAGGAAAGTTGTCATGATCACCCATTATAAATACCAAGCCACCCCATCGGTGAGAGGTACGCACAAGAAATTCATTCCCCAAACAGTTGATTTTCTCTTCCATCTAGAGAGGCAATGTGCCAGGCCCTCGCGATCCTTGTTTATTTCGCAGTGTTTTAACATCCAGTCACAGAACGGCCCAAAGAATTTAGCAAGCTCCAAATTCAATTTCTATGAAAAATCATCATAATTATTTTATTATCACCGACGCCAAGCAGTAGAATTAATCTTTAGTAACAATACTATCATAATGTATAATCTACATCTAAAATAATTTTTATTAGTTGTATTAACAAGAAAATATCATACTTATTCTAAAAAACCCTAATCTCCATGGAGAGCTCCCATGAGAGAACTCGTGCAATGTCTCGGAGGAGAAGGAAGACCTTCTTACAAGAAGTAACAAAAAGGTCAGGGCGGGAGATAACCCGCTAGGAGGAAACACCGACAGACGCTGTCGACATGGCATCTCGCAATCCCTGGGCCGTGGAGATGTCCTTCAAAGAGATGCTGTTGTGCAGGAATGATTTGTCCTCGAGAATGATTCTGATGACTGTTTGAGACGATGAAGAGGATGATTTAGATGAAGAAGTAGAAGAGGAATGCCCCACGATCAGACTCACAAAGGAGGAGAAAGCAAGACTCCGTCGACCTTGGCAGAAGACTCTAATTATCAATATCCCTGGTAGAAGCATTGGTTACAACCTGCTTTCCAGAAAAGTACACTAGCCGTGGAGGCCAAAGTCCATGGTAGATTTAGTGGATATTGAAACAGATTTTTTTCTTTGAATAGTTTATTTCTAAGGAGGGATTATGAATATGTGGAATTTGGGGGGACCTTGGATGATCTTTGGTCATTATCTAATAGTTAGGTCATGGCAACTGAACTTCGGATCCCACCCAAAGCTCTAAAACTTGCTCGTCTCGGTAAGAACCCATGTTTGCCGACAGAAAATTTTGACTGCAATTTTTTATGAAGCTTGGGGCCAAAATTAAGTAAACTAATTCGAGTCGACGATGCTACTGAACAGTCTCAAAGAGGTCTTCCTGCTAAGATTTGCATGTGGAGGTGGACCTGCTAAAACCTCTGGTATCAAAGTTCTATCCTTAGGAGGGTGAGAAGGATACAGCAATGAGGGCATCCACCTGGTTTGTTTTGGGTGTGTGGATCTATGGCCATAGTAGGGAGTCCTACCCTTCATGATTAGAGAGGCTCTGATGGTACCGAGGTCACCAGGGCAAACAGCCTACCCTATAATACTAAGGCAAGAAGCCGAAGGTCAGGCACAGTGATAGCGGGATAAACCCTGAAGTGGTGGAACTTTTTGGCCCTTGATGCTGACCAAGAGAGAGTCTGCCGCAATCAACTCATCCCCAACGCCAATCTGCACCTACGGGGAGACAAAGAAGACACAATTAGATCAACCCTAGTCGTGTAAAACCGAGTAAGGTAGGAACCCAATCAAGGTTCACAATCTTAGACGAGGAGGAGGATATCCTGGCGACATATTATAATGAGGAGGGGGAAAACCAAATCTCTTTGGCAAGTCTTGATGGGTTTGGCCAAAAAGACCTGACTTGGAAGAAACGGAGAAGAGCAAATGTATGCACGTGGGCGAAAATCACCTTCCCTATTTATGTCCATCTCATATTCTCCCGCGAGATGGCATATAAACACAACCGCCGGCACTCGAATGGATCCTCCTCAGACCGAAATAGGTCGTAACTGATCCACTAAATAATAAAGACCATCCAGTGTGAACATGTTTCTTATGTGAATAACCAAATCACCTCATATTCTGCTTTCCCCTGAAGTGACGATCCCTCTCTATTGGCAAAACACCATAAAGACCCGTCAGGCATGATGATAGCGTCACCTTGCTGCTCAAGTGGAGTAGATGCTCACCGATGCTTCCCCGCCTCATGACCATGTAGCAAGGAAAGTGGTGGATTGGAAGATTGAGTGTCAGGACGTGACCATGCACACCACGTCCCTTAGATGATGAATTTTTTTCTTTTGGTGGAGATCTCTTGACGTTGATGCTGCAACTTCCCTCCCATGCATGGATGCAGATATTACAGAAGTCACTTCGTCCTCATTTTTTTATGAATTTCCTCGCTCAAATCACATTTCAAGCCACAGATTATCATCGATTCGTATAAATAAAATAAGATAATTCAAAATTTTAAAAAATATAATGTAAATTATTATAAAACTATTTACACTTAAAGTGAGCTAAAAATTTTAATGAAACAAATTTTTTTATATTTAATATTATTAGCAGTATAAAGTATTAAATTAGTACTTATGACAATGCTTATGAAAGAAATTATTTTATTTTCAAACATTATAACTTTTAACAAAACATGGAATCAATATAATATGGCTAGAGAGCACAACATTTGTCATTTAATAAATTAAATTACAATAACTATTATCATTTAATAAATTTATATTATGCAATTAAATTATTTTTCTATTATAATTAATTTTCGACAAAATTAAGCCTTTCTACCTTTTAAAAGGATAATTACTCTTTTTCTTTATATGTTTAAATGAAAATTAATAAAATATGATATATACATATATATATATATATATATATATTTAAAATATTAAATGTTGACTCACTTTTATTTTTTTTTTTTTAAAGATATCACTTTTTCTTTATATGGATAAATGAAAATTATGAAAATAATATATTAAATATTTTCCTCAAATATTCAAGACATCCCATTCATACAATTAAATTATTTTCTATTATAATTTTTTTTTTAAAGATTAATATTACTCATCTCTTTATTTTTAAAAGGGATAATACTCTTTTCTTTTATATGGTTAAATAAAAAAAAAAAAAAAATTGGTTTGAAGATATAGGGAGTGAAAATATGTAACGACTGGTCAATATATAGTATTTTTTTAGCATCCTATTAAAGTATCATAGTATAATATATAAATAATATGTAATATTGAAAAAGAAAACATAGTAATAATATAAGTTTGATTAAACATATAACAATATGTTTAAATCAGCTTGTAAAGATAATAATATTAGTTTAGCGACAAAACATTTTCCTATCTTTTAAAAAATTCTCTATTAAGGTCTTCGCCGCCTTTGTCTCGCCGCCATCTTTCGCCTTCCCACATCCTTTAATGCACCATTTTCGATTAATAAATACAACTCCTAAACTTAAGATGTTCCCATTGAGAATTGAGACGAGATATCTCCTCTTTCAATCGCCCCTTTCTGACATTTCTCGCTCCCCCAAGCCCACTGCTGTAGTCAAGCTGCTTATGCCTTCCCTTCTTTCTGCCGGTTTCCTAATTGAACTCAGTCAGATTCAAACAAAAGGAACTTCATTCATTGTAAATCATTTGATTTTTTTGGTTGTGGTTTATCCACGCCAGATTCACTGGGCTTTCAGTTTTAGTTATCATAGAAATCCTCCGGTTATTAAGATCTTTTTTAAATGATTTTGTTCATGTTTCAGTCTCTAGCTTGTCTTCGCCCAAGAAATTTCATAAAATATATTCATTTAGTTGAATGCTTCCATATTCCAGATCTCTCGGTGATAAGTTGCATTTTGAGCCTAGCGACCCAGTCAAACCCAGAACTCACCAGACATCGATATAGAGAGTCGATTTATGTCGATTTGATTCGAGTCTTCAGATTCAAGATTGAACCGATGCCACAATAGTAATGAGGCACCTCTGACTCGAGTCGCAGCCGACCCACACTCTTTGAACCATGTCTAGAACCCGCAATGGCACTCTGGGTAAAAGTGTAAAGCTCGCTCTTCTTGGGAACATGGTTCAAAATAGTTGAGTCCCAGATTGGTCACTGAGTTAGAATCACTTCTGTTAATACCTGATTGAGAGTCCTGATGACGGAGGACAGATTGAGCGCTGAATATATCATAACAAAAATGAAAACAAATCAATTAATCCCAGATGAATCGTATAAAATCGGTATAAATCGATATATATCTGATGTCTCAACCGAGTTCTAGGTTTGACTCTTGGCCAACTCTGCAAAATCACAACTTCTTATCACATCTCTAAGAGGAACAATCAGAAAATAGATATGAAAACGCACAGAATTTCTGAAGCAGGCAAATCCGCGTATTTAAACTATGAACAAAATCAACAAAAAACTTATAACCAAAGATTCTATGATAATCGAAAGCCAAAAACAATGAATCTAAAACTGACGGACATAAAACCACAACCAAAAATCAAATTTACAATGAATCAGATTCTCCTAAACCCGAATCGAACCTGAATTTAATTCAGCAAACTTCAAGAAGAAGGGAAATAAACAAACTTGAACTAACTAGTGATCTTATCTTAGATCTATAAAAAGTGGGCGATCGAGAAGGAATTTCTATATCTCCCGCCTCAAGTCTCAATAACATCTTAACGCTTGGGAGTCATGGACTGTATGGAGCCTAATTGTGTATAAGGAGTGATGTAGTAAGACGAAAACGGCGAACGAGACGAAGACGACCAAGACCATAGGGAAAAAAAAAAATTTAAACAGATAGGGAAAATGTTTTATTCGCTTAAACTAATATTATTTATACTTTTACAAAAATATTTGGTTTAAAGACATAATGTTTATATGTTTAATCAAACATATTATTTATATGTTTTTTCTTTTTTGAATGTACATATTATTTATATGTTACACTCTGCAATTAAGCAATAGGATAAATAAATATATTATTGGATCCGTTATGTTTTCCTCCTATATCTTATTAATTTTCATTTATCCATAAAGAAAAAGCAGTAATTACCTTTTTTGAAAATAAAAGTGAGTCAACATTTAATATTTTTTTAAAACAAATATAATAGAAAATTAATTTAATTGTATGAATGAGATTATCTTTGAGATATTTGGGGAAAATAGTTAGATTATTTTTCGGATAAAATTGTATATAAATTATATATATATATATATATATATCATATTTTATTAATTTTCATTTAAAACATATAAAGAAAAAGAGTAATTATCCTTTTAAAATGTAAAAAGGCTTAATTTTTTTTTTAAATTAATTATAATAGAAAATTTGTTATAAATATTTTAATGAATGACCATCATTATAAAAGGTCCTTTGATTTTCTCACTGTAACCTTTGGCCTTCTCATTATAAGCCTATAAATAGGCCTTATTAAGAGTGGAATAAAAATCATCTTAAGTTTTCTTCTCCATCTCCTTCTCCTTATTTTATTTATATTACAACACGTTATAGCACGATTCTCCCTGGTTATAGGCGCTTCGACATTTGCCAAAACCTCGCCCACCCTGTGTCCGCCCAAATTCGTTATTGTTGATTTGTTTTAAAAGTTTTTCCATAAGGTACTTTGTCGACATCTAAAATTTGAAATTTGAGATTGCTTAAATTTTGGAAATTGATTTCCAATCGCCAATTCCTCTTATTTTTAATTCTCTACTTAAATATCGGAATTATTGGCGCATTTTTGATTTCTCACGATTGTTTTTGTTATTATTTTAATAGTCAAACACAAAAGGAGATACAAGCATCATGAGGATTCGAACTGACTTCTATTATACTATTGTTTACACTCTACCATTATGCTACTTTCTTCTTTGTTATTTTTGTATTCTATTTTATACGCATCATTCTCAAAGCATTGATGTTCCATTTTCAATTTGACATAAATTCCAAGAGACCACATTGTCAAGAATTATAGCTAATCGGGCCATACATTTTGAATTCGTAAGAATTCACTCTTACCATCATTCCGTATTTAATTTCAGAAACTCTCACTCTGAGACCATCAAGAATAATCCCGCAAGTGTAAGAATTTGCCAACCCTCAATTCTAAAGATAATTCATTATTGCAATAATTTAAAATAAATTTTGCAATATACTTTGAATTCTTGAAGAATTTTTACAAAACTATAATTCCAAGGCAATAGTGTCATTTATTTTAGATTTCTTCTTGTTAAATTTTGATCATTTTTATTACAAATTTTATTAATTTTTGTTCCTATTATTTCATATGTTTAATCTCACAAATTAGGAATTCATTATTCTTGATATTTTGCAACAACTACTTCTCCCGGCTTTTAGATCGAAATACACTTAAATGCTTTGAACCTGGGAGAAACCATCAAAGAAACTAATAGCATTCCCAGATCGTATGCTTTAATTTTCTTTTCGCCATCATTCGACAGTCTCAAGAATGAATACCTTACAGGAAAAGACCCATTGGTCCTCTGGCATAATTTAAAAGATCGATATGACCACCAAAAAACAGTAATACTCCTTAAAGCAAGATATGATTGGTTGCACTTGCGGCTTCAAGACTTTGTTCATACGAATACACCCGCTTATTTAAGATTAGTTCGCAGCTAAAGCTTCACGGAGAACATCACCGATGAGGATATGCTCGAAAAAAACTTTATTACCACTTTTCACGCCTAATGTGCTCCCGCAGCGAACAATATAGAGAGCGTCTGGCTTACCAACATTCAATTGATCAGATGTCTCCTCGCGCTAAAGTTAATAACGAGCTTTTACTTCAAAATCATCAATCTCGGCCCTGTCAGGTCTAAAGCATTCTAAAGAAAATGTTACTTTACATCCCCCATAGCAAATGTACAAGGGCACAAAATGGGTCACTATAGGGAAAGGACGAGGACATGGTGGTGGTCGAGGGCGTGGCCGTGGTAATAATTCCAGACATCATAACACCGGTCCCTTCAAAAATAAGAAAGGCAATTCCAATCAAGAGAAGCTGCCAAATCCATAGGCAACCACTGGCCAGAGTATCACTCAACGCCAACAAGATAATACCTACTTTAGATGTGGCATGACGGGTCATTGGTCACGTACCTGTCATACGGCCAAACATTTGGTTGATCTCTACCAAGCCTTAATCAGTAAAGACAAAGCGCAAGAATATCAAGTCAATTTCCTGATGACGGTGATGGTGGAGTGGATTTGACCCACTTGATGTTATGGGATTCTTTAAGGATCCTATGGGAAATATTTCCCATCTAATTGGTGATGGCATGTCAATTCTGGACAGTTCTTTATTTATTTTTCTTACGTAATTCTTTCCACACGTAACCTTTCAATGTTTCAAGAGTATTTCTCGTTTTTATTAACACCGTGACCTTATGCAATTCAACCCGAAGTTCGCAACCTCAACCTCATCGCTTTATGGCATGAATGACTGGGTCATCTAGGCACCCTATGCTTAGGTATATACTTCACCGCTTAATGGTCATTCCTCGACCACCGTCATATATCCACCATACCGACATAACTCGCTCACAGGACCAAGGAAAGTTTACTTTCACTGAATTCTTCTTCCTCAAAGTCGATTTTGACACTCCTCAATTTCTAGAATGTATTCAAGGAGACATTTGTGACCTATCGACCCAACTAGTGGACCTTTCGCTCCTTTTTATGGTTCTTATCGATGCATCCACTCGTTGGTCCTCATGTTTGCCTCTTTCTACTCAGAACCTTACTTATGCCTCGCTTACTCGCACAAATTATCAAACCTCGCACACATTTTCCGATCATCCTATTAAGACTATCCGCTTGGATAATGCCGTGAATTTTTCTTCACAGCCTTTCATGACTATCGTGATGTCCTCGGGTATGAGGTTTAATATCCTGTCAGTTTCATACCTATACTCGTAATTCAATTAGTCAATCTTTCATTAAGCATTTGCAATGGATTGCTAGACCATTATTCTTAAGAACCAAATTACCTTTATTCGTTGGGGGCATGCCCACGTATCGGTAATTTAATCCATCTTCGTCCTATTGGTGATCATGATTTTTCTCCTTTAAAATTGTTTCTGGGTCACAACCAAATATTTCATTTACGTGTCTGTCGTGCACCATGCCCTATTCCCTCCAAAAACAACGCTCTAAAAATGGGTCCTCAACATAGACCGAGTATTTATGTAGGTTTTCCTCGCATTGATTATCCACATTTCGAGCCTTTAATAGGGAATCTTTATTGCCCGTTTGCGATTGCCATTACGAATCGTTTTCCAAAATATTGTGGGAAAGAGTAAGCCAAATTCTAATAAATGTGGTAAAAATTACTTAGAATACACCATCATTGTCGTATCTTGATCCTCGTATTAAAACAGCCTCGAACTAGAAGTTCAAATAACTGATTCATTTACAGGATCTGCATATCAATTACTAGATGCTTTCACCATTCGAATAGTGCTTACTAAAGTCACATATTCCAAATTAATGCACTAAAGACATATTGAGATCCCTATAGGGGATTCGGGAAATGCTATAGCCAATACATCTAAACCACGTCTAAAATGTGGAAGACCAATCGGATCTAAAGATTCTTTCCCAAGGAAAAGAAAATCTAATAAGTTGCTTACTCTTGTAGAGTACAATTTTGATGAAATTGCTCCTGAAGAGCCTATTACATCACAAGCCACTCGCTGAGCCAAACATACACAAGGGTTAGGCTGAAATAATGATAAGAGTAGCAATAACTCCAATAATTATCTCCTATAAATGAAGAGATCTCTATAAATTATATGAATCAAGGAGAACATGGGACCGTAGACATACTCTTGTCAACACGCTTCTTTCCAAGCGGCTAAGGGCATCATGCAAAATATCGATGATCGAACCACAAATCAGAAATGGAATGTCGAAATCGACATGATTAGGGAAAATGGAGAGCAAGTACCCAGCAGTAACTCGAATTGTTTAGCTATGGAGGTATTTTTGACTAGTAGTTCCAACACCAAATGTTAAGCTTGTTGGATATAGATGGTCTTATCAGTGAAATGAAAATAATGAATCGTGACGATATAGCTTCCGCCTTGTTGCACAAGGTTTTTCACAAAAAGACTCCTGTGATCGACTATGAGGAGACATATTCACCTCGCAATGGACGTAATCACCTTAGATATTTAATACATTTAGCGCTTCGTATGACTAGAAATGCATTTGATGGATGTTGTCACAAAGATATTTATATGGATCCATAGATAGTGACATATAAGGAAAATCCCTCGAAGGATTTATATCGCTTTTGAAGCAAAATTTTCAAAACCACGTGGTATGTATTCAATGTTGCAACGATCCCGTATGGACTCAAACAATCCGGCCGAATGTGGTACAATCGCTTGAGTACATACTTATTGAAAGCATGATATGTAAATAATTCAACTCGCCCATGTATTTATCAAGAAACATAGTCAGCTTTGACAATTATATGTGATATGTAGATGATTTGAATCTAATAGGGACCCCTGAAGGGCTTCTAGAAACTGCTAATTATTTAAAGAAGGAATTTGAGATGAAAGATCTAGGTAAGACTAGATATTACCTCGGCCTGCAGATCGAGTATTTTTCAAATGGCATTTTTGTCCATCAATCAACATACACTGAAAAAGTCCTGAAGCGCTTTTACATGGACAAAGCCCATCCCCTTAACTCCCTATGGTTGTAAGATCCTCAAGTGATACATCCATTTGGCCTAAAGAAGAGAATGAGAACCCTTGGTCCTTAAGTGTCATGTCTTGGCGCAATCGGAGCACCAATATCTGCACCAGGCGCTTCACATAGCCTTCAATGAACTTGCTTGGGTAAGATATAGCTCAACGCCTACTCTAGGCATTGAAACGTGAGTAAAGCACCACAAAGTAAACGAAATATCGTGTCTCGAAGCATCTAAGTGTATTTCAAATGGCCTAAAATCCAGGATAAGTAGTTGTTGCCCGAAATATCAAGGGCAACAAATTCTAATTTTGTGAGATTAGACATATTCTGAAAATAATAGGAACAAAAAATTAATAAAATTTGTAATAAAAATGATCAAAATTTAACAAGAAGAAATAAATAAATATAGATTTTTTTTTCAGGAATCTAAAATAAATGACACTATTGCCTTGGAATTATAGTTTTGTAAAAATTCTTCAGAATTAGAGTATATTGCAAAATTCTATTTTAAATTATCAGAATAATGAATTCCCGCTAGAATTCAAAGGGTTAGCAAAATTCTTCTAGAATTATTGCAATGTGAATTCAAAGACCAAAAGAGCTTTTGCAAAATTCATCCGAATGATTTGGCAAAATTGAATTTTCTCGAATTCAAAGTATGTTAGCTATAATTGTTTAATAATATAGAATTCTACTGGAATTTATGTCAAATTGAAAATGGGTATCAAATGCTTTTAGAAATGATACCATGTATAAATAGAATAAAAATAACAAAAGAAGAAAGTAGCATAATGGTAGAGTGTAAACAATAGTATAATAGAAGTCACTGGTTTGAATCCTCATGATGCTTCGTTATCTTCCTCTCTTTATTGTTTCAATAGTTAAAATAATAACAAAAACAATCGCCAAACAAGAAATCCAAAAATAAACGCCATCAATTTCCCAATATTTAAGTAGAGAACTAAAAAAAATAAGAATCCGACTTATTGGAAATCAATTTCCAAGATTTAAGCAATCTCCAAACTTCAAATTTTAGATGTCAGCAAAATACATATAGGAAAAACTTTTAAAACAAATCAACAACAAACAGAATTTGGACAGACCTAAGGTGAAGTGAGTTTAAGAACGCTCGAAACCGTTTCATCGCTTCAGGAGAATCACGTCGATACATGTTGTGTAATATAAATAAAAAATAAGAGGCATGTATGGAGAAGAAACCTGATGACTATATTCAAATGTGTTTAATTTACTAAATGATAATAGTTACTTAGAATGAATTCTATTAAATGACAAATGTTATGCTCTCTAGCCATTTAACATGATATTGACTCCATGTCATTTTGTTAAAAAGTTATAATGTTTGAAATAAAATAATTTCTTCCATAAGCATTGTCATAAATTACTTTCATTTAATGCTTTTATCACTATTTAAATAATATTAAATATAAACAAATTTGTTTTATTAAATTTTTTAGCTCACTTAAGTGTAAATAGTTTTATAATAATTTACATTATATTTTTATATTTTTTGAATTTTTGAATTATCTTATTTTGCGTATCGGTCGAAACTCGACCGATACACATTGACCGATACGTCACTAGACTATACAAGTAAGTGACCGATACCGACTCAACCACGCCGAATCCGCTCATGAGATACGAAGCACCATAAACCAACTTCCTCGATTTGATTGAAACCAAGTGCAACGCGCACACCTGTAAGAACTATTGACTTGCAGACGAGTGGAAGCTCTTGGTTATAGCGGTGGTATATGGCTACTTTGGAAAGATCATCTCAATGTTAGTATCTTTAAAACTCACCCGCAATTCATCCACATGAAGCTCGAACTATGCTCTTAGAAAGTATCTCTGCCGCTATCTCAACCAAGATTATTTGCAATTAGATGAACCATGGCTGATAGTAGGAAACTTCAATTCAGTTATTAGTGCAGACGAAACCTCGAATTTTGACAAACTTGACCAAAGGCGTTATGCAAGTTTTGTTGACTGGATCTTTGATCATGACCTTACAGATCTCGGCTTTACGGGGCCCACATTTACTGGACTAGAGGCAATTCCCCTGAAGCATTTAAGCGAGCACTGTGTAATCTGAGATGGAGTGCACTCTCTCCAGCAAGCCACAGACAGTCTGGCCAAAGCTCACCCTAACCATGCTTCGATTCAAATCCATTTGGCTGGGGCAAGCCATTCCCAGCAACAGTCCTCAGTTCAGATTTCAAGCAGCGTGGGCCTCTCACCCTAGTTTCCAAAGTTTTGTCCTGAATACTTTTAGATGCAACATCTCCCTTGTAGACAACAACAAACTTATTGCAGATGGCCTCTTACAATGGAATAAGAACAAGTTTGCCCACATCAAAAAAAGGAAGAAGAGGATTTGGGCCAGGTTAGAGGGGATTCATAAAGCCTTGACCACCCCGGGACACAAATACCTCTTGAAGTTGGAAAGGAAGCTTTGGGACGAGCTTGAAACCATCCTCAATCAACATCTCCCTTGTAGGAGAACAACAAAACTTATTGTGACGGCCCCAACAATGGAATAAGGACAAGTTTGCCCACATCAAAAATGCAGAGGAGGATTTGGCCAGGTCAGGATTCATAAAGCCTTGACCACCCTGGGACACAAACACTCCTTGAAGTTGGAAAGAAAGCCAGACGAGCTAGAAACCATCCTCAATCAAGAAGAGCTTTGTGGTTCCAATGATCTAGGAGTATGGATTAAATCGGAACATGAAATTCTATCATGCAGTCACCCAGGTTAAAAAGCAGAGAAACAAAATTGAGACTTTAAAAGATGACGAGGGGGAATGGATCTCAAAGCCTACCAGGCTGGAAGCAATCATTCAAAAATATTTCTTTCCCTTTTTAAGGAAGAGGGACCACGCTACCTTAGCAACAATACTCCTAATGGATTCTCAGGCCTAACTGATGAGCAAACGTGTTTACTTCAAAGGCCTTTCACTAGCCAAAAACCCTAAGAAACAGTATGCCCTTCGGTTTGTGACCATGCCCTTTCCTTTCTCAATTTTGGCACCCTCCCAGAAGGAATCAACGAGACTTTGATAGCCCGTATTCCCAAGGTGCATCACCCTGAAAGCATTTCCAATTCAGGCCCAATGTTCTCGCAACGTCGGTTACAAAATTATCAAGCAAAGGGAATTAACCAATAAACTAAAGAAGGTGCCTAGCCTACTCTCAGAACCAATTTAGTTTCGTTCCAAAGAGGTAGATTACGAACAATACAGATTTACTAGGAAGTCTTTGCACACGATAGAAACAAAAAATGATTGTAAGGGAATGATGCTTACTAAAATAGATCTTGAAAAAGCTTACAACCAGATCTCTTGGAGCTTCATCCGAGAGACGTTGAAAGAGGTGGGCCTCCTACCAGACTGGGTCAGAAACATAATGCATTGTATAGAAACAACGAAAATGCTCATTTAGAATGGAAAATTCTAGATTGGTTTGAACCAAGTTTGAATTTGCATGAAAAGGTTTAGTCACATCATTACCCATGCAGTGGAGATGGAACCCTATTAAACTCTCTCGCCATAGCCCCCATTTTCTCCCACTTTTCTTTTTATGAACAACCTCCTAGTTTTTGCTGTGTTTCAGAAACCAGGTGAGGGTTATCTGGGATTGCCTAAATCAGTTCTATAGAGCTTCGGGCCGAAAGGTCAGTCTCCATATATCCAGTGTTTCATTTTGTAAAGACGTGCCGGAGGCAGTATATATGTAAACGGATCTCTGACCTCGCTCGCTAGCATCCCAATAACTCCTAGCCTTGACAAATGTCTAGGCATGCTCTCTATTACGGGGTGCATGTACTCACAGTGGCTTGTTCAGCACGGTGGATCACCTTGAAGGAAGGTTTACGGGTTTGAAGTCTAAGATGTTTTTTCTGGCAAGAAGATCAACTCTTAGCATAATCGCACTGACCGCAATTCCCCTCTTCTCCATGCAATCTATTTTGCTTCCAATTTCTCTGTGTAACATGATAGATAAAAGGGTTAGAAATTTCATATGGGAGAGTTCGTAAGGAAGATGTAAGATTCACTTAGTAAACCGGGAGATGGTTTCTCAACAAAAAGATTATGGGAGGTCTTGTTGAAGATAATGAACTGGTCATGATAAATCGATCAATTTCAAACAAGATTATTTCACTGGCTAGATTTCAGTTCCGAGAAGAAAGGTTTCAGATCATGCTCTGGGCAGCTGGTGAATTTGTAATTTCCAGAATCTGTAGTTAGAACGATCCAACTTGATTTGAACAGGCGCCAAGGTAGACGGGAATGACGCCAGGGATGCGTTAAGCAAAAGCTCTGATACCATGTTTGATGTTTGATAAAGAGAAAACAAAACTTAGATAGGAAGTTTTCCAGAGAACTCTACATCTTTATTAACAAAAGATCACATATTTATACAGGGGATCGATGGTTCTAGAAACAAACAGTTACAGAACATTCTAGAACCTGTTAGTTACAAGGCTAAGCTACTGAGAGAATTCACGTGAATGACGTTACAGCTGGATTGGTTTGTTAGAGAACAAATGGTTGTAGATGTACTCTGTTTTAGCATTGAAGCCTCTGTTTCCGCATCACTATCTTGATCAACAGTCTGGGTATAAAAAAAATGAGGAGCACAGGTTTGTTTTATGATTTGAAATGAATGAGGTTTTTACCGAAACGGACAGTCTCGGGGAAAATATCCTCAAAGTACACTAGAGGGAGAATGAAAGCTCAAAAACTTGTCAAAAACCTAATCCCCTTCTAATTCTGAGAGGAATGGCTGCAACGAGTAACTTTGAAATAAGGAAGTAGAGTCGCAGTTCACAATGAGGGATACTTTACTAGAGAGATATATGGCTAGAAAATGCCCCCGTTATCGGAATTGATCCCTTGATACTCTCTTCTAGAGAGATATATGGCTAGAAAATGCCTCCGTTATCGGAATTGATCCCTTGTGTGGGTGCCTTGGGCCCAGGCCCAACCCCCATGGCGAGCCAAACCGATCCAAGGGTATCAAAGGGAAAAGGCCCAGGAACCGACTGGCCCACAAATGCCGGGCCAACCTTCCGCCCGGATATCTCAAGGAGATTGAGCCCATACATTAGCCGGCACATGAGTGCCCGGATGATCTTTCCGCCGGCCGGGGATTTCATAACCTGTAGACGGCCGAGATTAGCTCAGACGCCATTTTCCCCGAGTGGCAATTCTCCCAAACGGTTGCCACTTCGATTCTATCTTACAAGCTAAGTCCACTCATTAATCGACTTCACAGCCTCCGACGAACAGGAGGCACTCTCAATGTTGTCCCTATCCTGAAAGCGCTGACGATATAAACAAATCTCTTTTCCGAAATTAGAGCCAACTTCTCCTATCATTAGGGGAAGAAATCGTCTCTTCCCCTATGATCAAGGGAAGAAATCGTCCACCCTCCGGAAAAGTTGGATCTCCTATCTCCCTCCATAAAAGGGAAATAAATCACACCAAAGAAGGCACGATTCCTGCTTCTAAAACAGCCAGCTTCGACTTAAGATCTCTTCCAAAAGGCTAACTTGCTACTCCGGAGTGTGGCACTGGACACCCCCGCCTTCTTCGTGGTCTGCTTTGCGTGTCAAGCAATGATTGTTGTTAATTGGTGAATGCCACGACGATCAATCGACTCTCAGAATTCAGGAGACCACAATTGGCGCCGTCTGTGGGAACAGCCGAGCAAAAAGTCACAAAGGCGATACGCAAGAGCCTGGGTACTTCCACTCCCAGGCGACCCTCCAATCTGTAAAGCCTTGGCTATTCCCAAACTTCCCACCAGACCGTCGAAATTCACCACCAGCGACTTCTGAAGTAATCCTGCCGTAATCTTACCCCAAGACCAATTCCTCCGCGCCAAGAATCAGCTAAGACAGCGGGCAGCGTTTTACGCGGCCGAATCAAGGCCAGATAGGCAAACTAGTCATGGGAAGAAACGAGCTGCCTACTTAACCCATTGAAGCCACCGAGTCGTGCATTCGCGAGATTTCGCCTCTCCATCCTGCCCAAAAGCACGAGATCACGGCTGGACTATCCACTCATGCAGATGACAATTATCCTCCAAGCATTCTCTCCGCCGCCTGCTTCTCCATTCCCCAACGCCGCGGAAGCCCACCTCAAGAGCCACCACGCCACTGGGCCGCCAAGATTGCAAGGCGCCAAAGCAGAGAACTCAAGCAGGACCAACGGATTCCCAACACTGCCTCCCAAAGATGCGCCTAACTCGGTAGAGGGATCACCGCTGGCCATCCATATACTAGACGTGACGGCCGCCTCGGCACGCAGAAACATCGCCCTCCTCACGCACGGCCACTGACATGCTTTCCACTCTCGGGCAGCATGACTGACTACGATCCTCCCCACGACTTTTCCATTCCACCCTTCGCCATGTACGATGGATCATCCGACCCATATGATCACATGTTACATTACAATCAGTAATGATCCTAAGCTGGCCGAGGATGAACGGCCATCTACAAGGTGGCTCCCGCCAGCCCGGGGGCCCCGCTTAGCATGGTTCCACAAGCTCCCCAGAGGATCGATAAACACGTTCGACGAACTATGGACCGCTTTCGTCTCCCAATATTTATGCTCTGTCAGGCAAAAAGGGAACATCAGCTCCCTCTAATCCATCCTCAAACGGGAAGACGAGTCCATCCGGGACTTCACACACAAATGGCAAGCCGCTCGAAGAACAGACACGTACAAGATGGACGCTGCCTCTACGTAATTCCCGAAGAAGCTTCGAGCCGACCACCCCATTCTTTCAATCTCTATCACTAAACCTCCAAGAACTATGGAAGAACTGTACCGGCTTCGCGTGATAAATTCTACCCTCGGAGGATAATGACCATAACCACAAACGGTTATGATAATCGCCTCAGAATAAAGAATTTGGCTGTCAAGGGTCCGTCCGAGCAGAAAAGCAACCAAGGCAAGAACCAGAAGCGCCCCGATGGGCAATCCGAGAAGAAGAAAGATCCCCCCAGTTCACCGCTCTCAACACGCCACGACCACTCCGCCTCATCTCGACCTCCCGACTTTGGGTAAATGGCCCCCACCACGAGTGGCCTGGCCCGGCATCAACATAATAGTCCTCGCGATTTAATTACCATAGTGTGGACCACGGCCATGAAACCAATCACCGCCAAAGCCTCGCCCCGAGAGAAGCACTCGTCAAGCCACCTCGGGACAGACGGAGAACCACCGCTGCGGGGGCAACAACCACCCCTACGATCATTGTGGCATGAAATCAACATGCCCAGCCCCTACGACCATCAACTTCATACTAGGGGGACCGGCCGACAACAAATACTAATCCAAGAAACAACGAAGAAGAACGCTCCAGATGTTCCCGCTAGAGCCCGAGTAAACACCACGCAAACCGTGGAAACGCCCACCGAGCAAATCCGGACTCACCCTATATCCTTTCCACCTATTAACCCTACACGTCACTACACCACACTATGACGCACTTGTATGAATCAGATGCATTAACGGCTTCGATGTACGTGGTCCTCGTTGATCCGGAAAGAAGTACTGATCTCGCCTCCATCTCCCAATTTCTTTAAGCAAACGAGAGTCTCGACGACTTGGCCTTGAATTCCTCTCGGTCAGACTGCCAGTTTCAAATCTGGCTACTACATTGCCAACTGAGACGGCCACATTTTCTCGTCAAGGCAAGTCCAAGAACCCAGAAGTACTATTTATAGTATAAGATTCGGCCCACAATGTTATTTCAATGAGCTTGCCGCATGCGTATGAAAGCAAGGTTTCCACATATCACCAAACAATAAGTTATCTCGACCGAGGTCGGACAAGTTGACTCAGTGAAGCCAATTGGGCCAAGACGGCAAAGTTATCGACTTCTCTACAAGAACGCGCGTTAGCCGACGTCCGAGAACCACCCCTTGAGAACCAACCCTTGCAATAACAATCACGCCAATAACGGCCACTGACAGGTGGAACCAAGGCCGTGGATCCTTAGAAACCGTGCGGTCCCTCGACCGCCTGGACAGATGCATCTATATTATCACCCTCCTCTCCAAGGAAGAAAAAGCCCAGTTATGCCAAGTTATACAATTCAATGTCGATGTGTTTGCTTAGACTCATGCAGATATGCCCGATCAGCCCCGTCACTTCACAATAAGCCAAATGTCGCCTCCGCTAAGCCGGTCGACAAAAGTGAGACGCTTCACCCCGATCGCCACCGGGTCATCCGCCGAGGTCGATAACTTAACGGATTCAATGACGCTGGAAATACCCCGGCGGCTAGCCAACGTAGCCGGTGGTTCCAAAGCGGAACAAACGGAGAAAGGTGTGACTACGCACTTCAACGACGTCTCATCCCAAAGATAGCTTCCCCGCCTCCCGCGATAGATCGATTGTGGATACCAAGAAGGCACTACATGTTATCCTTTCGACGCTTCGGGATATCACCAAATCCCATGCGCACCCTCGATGCGTAAAAGACATCTTCATCACGCCCCCACTCGACCGTAGACAATATAATGTGAGATGTCTTTCTGATTGAAGAATGCACGCTTATCAAAGGTTGGTAATCTAAATGTTCGACCTCACTTCTACAGCATTCATGGAGGTTTATATTGACGATATGCTGGTAAAATCCAAACAACACCCGGATCATGTCACTCATCTCCAGCAGGCTTTCAATCTCCTCCAAGAATACTCAAGATGAAGCCGAATCCCTAAATGAGACATTCGGTCGTGCTCAAGAAATTTCGCTTTATGGTAACACAAAGAGGAATAGAGGCAAATCCTCTGCAGCTAAAGGCCATCTTACAATCGCTGGCCCCCAGTTCTAAGAAAGAAATCCAAGAACCAACCTGGCTGATTGGGCCAGCCTCGTCAGCTTTATTTCCCGCGATCGACTCATTAAAACCCCACTACCCCGAGGACTAACCTGCCGAGTGGAATGAAGAATGCACCAAGCGTTAGTAAGAATCAAGCAATATCTTATAGAGTCTCCGATCCTCGTGGAGCCTGTGACTCAAGACACACCTATCTCACTCAAAGTCTCCTCGAAATCATTAAGAGTGCCTTATTTAAAGAGTGCGAGGATGCAAAATTGCTGCTAGTATTCTTTGTTAGCAAGTCCCTAACTGATGCAGAAACCAGGTACACCCACCTTGAACAAGCCGCCTTGGCCCTGCAGATGGCCGCCTAGAAGCTCTGCCCCTACTTCCAGGCCCACCCCGTTGTGGTGCTCACTGATCTTCTACTCCGGGGCACTATCCATAAGCCGGATTTGTCCGGAAGAATGGCCTGATGGGCAATGGAGCTGAGCGAGTATGGAATACAGTACAAGCCAAGGCTTTCCAAGAAGGGGCAAGTCTTAGCAGATTTCCTTGCAGAACTCCCGCAGCCCAATACTCGCCCAAACAACGAGGGCTGGTGGACCCTCCAAGGCGACGGGCCTCCAGACAATCGTGAGCCAGACGGCCTATTAGCTAACCTCCCCATCGGGGAGCGACGAACAGCAGCCGCTTAGGCTCGATGCCTCCAATAATGAGTCGTAGCATGAAGCCTTGATCTGGAGTCGAACTCACCGCCGGCGCCGACAACCTTTAATACTAAGCGACCACACCGTCAGTAGGACAAGTTAACGCGGCACTCAGTCCGTAGAACCCCGAACGCGAAATATGTTTCCTTAGTCCGACGTAAACTACACCTTCTCACTGAAACTCGAACACGCCCTCATGTGGACCGCAATGAGAGGGCCGATGCCTTAGCCACTGTTACCGCTTCTTTTCCGGTAAGGGAAACGATATACCTCCCCATCTACTACAAACCAGACTCATTCATATTACATACCCAAATAAGCTGTGTGAGCAAAGCTGAGGCTCCCCCATCCTCGACGTGGATCCCATACCGCTTACATAGCCGATAGGAATCTACTCGATGACGTAATCGTATAATAATAAAATTCGGGATCTACCACCAAAGCCTCCACAAGAGACGGGCACTTTATAAACGGCCCTCACGATCATACTGAAATGCCCCAACTCCCGAACAAGGCCGCACGTGTCGGGCAAGTTACATGAAGGTATGCGAAACCACCCGGAAGCAAGAACGCTTAGCTCACCGTTTCACACGCAGGGTATTACCGGTCACTACGGTCGATGTCGCCGACCACGCTTAAAATGTGACCCCGCCACGTCTCCCATTTTGAGATCCCCGCCGCAAGATTTCCGTTTCCACTTCTAGTCAGAAATGCTCGCATAACAGGGATTGATATTGCGGGCCCACTTCACCGCCCCAAAGACGTAAGAAATTGTTATCGTCGCAACGGACTACTTCAAAGAACGGATGCAGGCCAAGCCTTCGCGCCTATTAAAGACGAGATGTCACCCGCTCATCTGAAGAACATCGTCACGGCTCAGATCCCAAGAACAATCATATCAGCCAACGGGCCGCAAACACGTACTGGTATATCGATTTTTGCTTAAGAACTGAAAATACGTACCAGACCCACCCCGCATCCTCAAAGCAATGGCCAAGCCGAGGCCTCTAATAAGACCCATAGTCGCCTCAAAAATGCTATTCCGCTTAAAGGGAAATGGGCGAAGAATCGCCCGGTGCTTCCCGCGCATGCGACCACTATCAAGGCCTACCGCTGACTCCCTTTGCACTCACTCTTACGGATGGAAGCCGTTATCCTGCATCGAGATCGGCCTATCTTACCACCGCACAACAATGCTCAACCCAACAATCGAAGAATCCATGATCAAAGAACTAGACACTAGCGATGAACTCATGAGTTGAAGAATAAATCGATGGCATCCTATCAACGTCGTCGCTTAACTCTTATAATAAACTAAGGCCTCGAGTGTTCCAAATCGGCGACCCGGTTTCATGAAAAGTTTTTTGAGAATATCACAGACCCCACTACAGAAAATTCCAACATCCTGGAAGGCCCGTGACATAGTCGTAGGGGCTCCTGGAGAACCCAGTCCTATGCTATGATACAATCGATGGAACTCCTGTACCTGGGGACGTGGAATGCCATGCACTTCGAAAAGGTATTATCAATATTAAGAACGCCTTTTTTCCCCGGGGATATCGCATTTCTCTCCTCAATACAGGTCAACTTAGAGTCCGCATGGAAACCGACCCGCCAAATCCCAAAGATAGCCACGCCTAGCTTGTCAATCTTGTCCGGCGGCAACATCGACCGCTTCAGCCGAAAGCATGGGACATGATCTTAGCCGGGTCAATTTAAGTCCGGCGACACGCTTCACCGACCGGCCTACTAACATAGCCATGCCTAGCCGGGTCAATCTCTAAGTCCAAGCTGCTGTGAGTTCATCAACGGGATTCGGGCCTCACCAAAGATAATGCCATGCCTAGTCGGGTCATCTTCTAAGTCCGCGCCGCAACACGATTCGCTCGCCCGAAGACGATCACATCCGGGTCGGGTCACTTAAGTCCTGGCAAGGCAAAGCCATCGACTCCACCGCCAAAGATAGCCATGCCTAGCCGTTCAATCTCTAAGTCCAAAGGGCGATTTCACTCGACTCGCCCAACCGTCTAAACTGGGCCAAAATCATAAGTCCGGTTCTTTACAAGTGAATCCAACCAGTCGCACACATACTAAAAGCAAGAATGAATAAACCATACGCAAAGTACAAACATCCAAAATTGTCAAAGTGAGAAAAAAGCAAAATTGTTCTGGTGACAAGAACATCAAGTAAAACAACGAACTTAAACTCTAATCTACCGAAGGATAAGCCTAAGAATAGTCTCCTCGAGCCATTGAAGAACTACCTCCTTCGGCCATGCACTGGATCGTTCTCCGAACGATCCCCATCGACAACAATAGATCCAGCGTATGCTGAACTCGACGCACTCGGGGGCGCGCCGAGGATTAGCGAAGAACTCGTAGTCAGCCGAACAGAAGGGGTTCTATGATTCGCCCGCCTGGAGGCTTGCTCCCACATATGTTATAATGTGAAAGCGCGAATAACCGTAGGGGCCTCGTGAATTAAAGAGCCGTATCGCCTCACTTGGGCCGACCCGCCTCACCACTCCCCGTCTACAACACTCATTCCTGAGCCGGGGCATATTCATCCTTTAAAGCCCCGAGCTCTATGACCAAGGCGAGCTTTTCATCCGCCAAATGACCATTCTCCCTCCTCTCGCTCTACAAGCCCCGCGCCGCCGCCGCCTCCCGACGCTCCATGCTCATGTTCCCGCCCTCCGGCCAGCCTTCCGTAGCGCCAAAGCATTCGGGAACCCGAGCGAGCCCGACTCTTATCTCGCGGCCCTCGGTATTAAAGGCCCCCTCGCCGCCAACCGTCATAGCCGCCCCATGCGCCGCATCTCTCACCCCTGGCCCCTCGCAGCCTCTTCAAGAGATTCTTAACCTTCCAACAAACGACGACATTCGCTGGGCTGCCTCTTCGCAGGCCGCCATGCATCTCCCTCCGTCGCCATACTCGTCAACAAATAACCGCAACCGCCTGCATCCCTAAGTCTAAGCTCTCGAACTCATGTGGATGCTACAATGCCACAGCATTTATAGCAGTCACTACCAAGAAGAAACCAATTAGCAACAAGGAAGA
The DNA here is from genome assembly GCA_016808115.1 of Tetrastigma voinierianum. Classification (NCBI taxonomy): domain Eukaryota; kingdom Viridiplantae; phylum Streptophyta; class Magnoliopsida; order Vitales; family Vitaceae; genus Tetrastigma; species Tetrastigma voinierianum. The sequence continues at coordinate 5,432 of JAEQBH010003240.1, read as the reverse complement.
TAAGTAGTAACGATAAAACCACCCAGAGGAACCGCATGTCTTACCAGCTCGGTCGACTGAACAAAATTATGATTCCATACCAATATCCCATCATCAACAATCTGCTGAAAATCTTCCTTCGGAGTAGAGGTAGGAAGATTCACTGAATAGTTTTCATGAAGGCCCATGCACGAGCAACTACAAGCACCTCTGAATAAGTGAGTGGCAAATTATTCAATCATCCTGTCATGATGCCCTCACGATGGAAGGGCTCCCAAATGGCATAGATGATTTCTTCAATTCTTCCACCCCGTGAGCCGATACCCTCCACTCTCGGGGCCCGCCCGTGGGAGGAATGTAGTCGAGGCCAACACCCCGATAGGATTCGTAGGCCTGGGAAGTCCCGACTCACAGAACGAAGATCCACTCGTCGTCCGCCCGATCCGATGGCGCACAACTTCGCGCCGCGGCCGCGAACCACCTACATTCACCTCGTGACCGCCTGCCTCGCTCCGACTCACCCATTGCCCCACTCCGAGGGAGCCGGAATAGTAATGGCCGTCCCTAAACTACCGTCACAAATAACTGATCATTGGCATCATCGGGTTCTGCTTTACTTGACAAGGGGCGGCATCCGACTCCCCACTGAACCCACCACACTTTCTTTCCAAAGGCACACCGATCAAGCAACCCCGCTCTTCTTTCCATTTTGTTCTCTTCTTCTAAACTCGGGGGCTCCTGCCCCCGCAAACAAAGAACTAAGGAATGAAATTCTCTCCCGACCCTTAGCCAAGGCTCGACGCCAGCGCCCCTTTCCGCTAACCCTTACCACTGGGGCACTACTTATTTGCGCAATTGTGGAGATTCACTTCAAAGACGCGATCACCGGCTCCCTGGCCTGGGAGTAAGACCCGGGATCGAACCCCTCTTGAAGAAGTAGACGACCCTGATGCACTTCGAGCCCCCTGCACCCGACTCGATGCCTCGACTATCAGGTCCCTGGAAGAGCTAACACCGCCGTGCTTTAATCACACAGGACCGTAGTTAATAAAGTGCTCCCCTTCCACGACGTCACATGTTCACAACTCGGGGATAACCTAAGAGTGTGTAAGGAGCCGGGTTTTGCCTCACGGCAGATATATTCTCTGGGGTGAGCAGAACTTGGTAATGCCGCCTCGCCGTAAATTTCCTCCAAAAGTCGGCGTGGATCTTCACGTCGACTTTTCCACCTATTTCACCACCTCTTCCTCCAAGACTTTCCCAACATGAATAACCAACATTTAATATATAGTAAACGCCTCTAGGATAAATGCTTCGATGTGACAGAACCGCACAACTACTGCACTCGAGCACTGGATAGGTTAAGCACGTTAAACGGAAACCCTGGGAACCCGGTCTCATCCCAAGGACCCTCGCTACTAACGCCCTTTCGCCTCTCGTCTTCGCAGCCTGTGGAGCCTATTCACAATCAGAATGCGGGATCAAAACTGACATAGACATCCGGCCACCCGACCCTATGTTTAAAAGGTAAATGATAAAAAGCTCCACCAACTTAAGATCAAGCTAGTACAAATGGTTCAGCACGCAATAGCCAATCAGAATGCGAATCACATTGGGATGTATAAGAGTCGGCGCGCCAGTAAAATGTAGAAACCGGCTTCGACCATAGCCGCACGGAAAACGCAAATTACCGCTAGATGTTCACGAGCAAAAACACACCATTGTGTTCCACTCGTGACTATCCGCCTCTCCATCAACCAAAGGTCGATGTTATCAGCACTCCGCAATACACCTTGGGCTCCTCCATCGCCATAGATCAATGATATCGCGGCGTAAGATTTCGCCGGGGCCGCCCTCCCGAGGACCACTCATGGAAGTTTCCTTCCGACCCCTTACCATTTTACAAGCATATCAAAAGGAGAGGAAAAGGTGAATATTGGGCCCTAGGCATATAACAAGTAGGTATAAAAATATACCACTAGCCCGAGCAACAATGCCCGGGCAGAATACATGTTGAGACTCCTCTCTTCCAGGTTCTTAACGACCGGAGAGTCGTCACCCACCAAAGACTAACACTATCAAGAAACGACAAGGTACTCCATGGGGAAAGTGAAATGAGCTAACACCTGCAACGATGACTCTCGAATGAACGCGCAAGAAAGAACCAAGTTGCAATGAGGAAACTAGATAAATCCAAAACGACACGTGAAAGGAAAAGGGTACAAATGCCTTTACGATGCCCATTCAATACACCTGAATTCCAGTATGTGAAGCCGCATTTAATGCGCAAGTATTGATCGCTCCGTACGCATCCAAAACCGACGCTACTTGGCCACTTGGGGCACAAGACATTTATCGGCTGCCCAAAGGCCCTCTTCAACCTCATAAACCGACCCATTAGTTAATTAGTAATGGCCGAAATTCAGATAATACTTGTACATAATCGCACAAGGCACAAAATGATAAGGAACTACGCTTTATTAATATCACCAAAACGGTAGTTTAGTACATGCTAATGCTTGTTGTCAAGCAATGTTTAATGATACATTCCACGCTTTGTAAGACGCCCTGCGAAGCGGCGTCCATGCCGGATCCAAGACAAAGATGTCGCCAGGCCAGCAGTTAAGGTGGTGATGGGACTGAACAAGAAGCAGAAAGCCCCCGAACTGCCGCAAAGGCCAAGATGGTGATGGGGCCGAACGAGAAGCAGAAATCCTCCGCGCCACCACGAGGGCTAAGAAGGAGGAAAAGGAGAGGATGAGGTTGGTCTAAAACTTGACCGAACCCTGCAGGATTTAACAGGGGGTGCCCCCTGATGCAGAGGCTACCATTCAAGTTTTAGAACCACCCAAACGCCTCCCCAAAAATTTCCGACTCCGCTCAAACCATATAGTCCCTGATAAACCCATGCCCGGACGGCATGGCCAACCAATTGATAATTATCCCGCATCCTCTAGTCCCTACGGCACAAGGCCTTCATCATCGATATAATGCCTTTCTCTACCAGAAAACTTCGATAATCTGCAGATGTTAATGAACTGCTCTCCTTTATAACCCGTCTTATATCCTGTGGATCATCCAGCGGTCCAACGACATTCGATGCACGGTATAAAAGTTATTAAAATCACACCGAAATTAAGTGACATTAATAATAAACTATCTCTCACAGATACGGCAGTCAACCTACTTTTCCCAAAATGGATCACACTCCAGAGGAAAAGGGGGCACGTGGCGCCTTAGGCTCAGCCCAACCTCTCATGGCGCCAAACCGATCCAGTATCAAATGAAAAAGGCTCAGAACCGGTCGCTCCACAAATGTAAGCCAACTCCACCCGTGATATCTCAAGGAGACGAGCCCATACATTAGCCTACTTACGAGTGCCCGTATGATCTTCCGCTCCGAGCGCTGGGGGATTTTATAACTCTGACGGTTCGATTAAATTTCGCACGCTTACTTTCGAGTGGCAATTCTCCAAACGGTTGTCAACCGACTTATCTTACGTTTTAAGTTCACTCATGAACTGACTTCGTCGCCTCCGACGAAATAGGGAGGCACTCTCAATAGTGTCCTTATCTGGAAAGCAGTTACGCACAAGGGAAACAAATCTCTTTTCCGAAATAAGAGCCAACTTCTCCTATCATTAGGGGAAGAAATCGTCCACCCTCCGGAAAAGTTGGATCTCCTATCTCCCTCCATAAAAGGGAAATAAATCACACCAAAGAAGGTACGCGCATTCCTGCCGAAAACAATGCTTTCCGACTCAAGATCTTCCCGTAAAAGGCTAACTTCGCCATTCGAGGGCTTACTGATCACCCCGCCGTCTTCGTGGTCTGCGGCGTTGCTACCGCATTGTCGCACCGTGAATGCCAATACCATCAATCGACTCTCAAAATTCAGGAGACCACACCTTGATCTTGAGATTAGAAACAAATTAATTAACCATCATGTTATAATGCCCAAGAAAATATTTTGCCCCACTACCTGTCATCACCCGATTGAAATCAACATAGTGGAGTCCAAGATGCATTTAAAGAGCCGCTTTCTATCTTGTTAAGGCCGGATGACGTAAAGAAAGATGGATTATGCTAGGGTCCGTCCAATACAGGAGAATTCACAGTTAAATCAGCATATAATATAGTAGATCACCCCATCAACACCCAAAGGAAAGATGGCGCTCATTTGGAAGTTGAAAGTAATCGGCATCTTCGCTCCTCATGCATGGAAAGGTGTTGGCAAATATGGAGAGAACTGGGCGTGGCCTCACAAGTATCCAAACTTGCCACTGTTGCTCGAATAAGATTGAAGATCTAAATCATTTCTTTAGATATTGCACCAAAGCCTCTTATTCTAGAAAGATCTGCTAGGGGAGAATTAGTGAAATATCCTCCCTTTCCTTGACTAGCTAGTGTGGAATCTCAAAGATAAAACCCATGAAGAAGAAGGACCTTGGAAGGAAATGTTTGCTTTGAGCTTGTAATGGATTTGGAAATGGTGAAATGAGGAGATTTTCAACAATAAGAGAGAACCAGCGGAGCATAAGGCCCATTGGGTGAGACTCCCGATACCGAGAGATTCTTGTTGCCTCTCAAACACTAAGATCATCTTGGGAGTAGTTTTTGCACACTCTTGCCTAGGTTGGAGTTGAAACACACTCAAGGCTTAAAATGAATACACAGATGGATGCGTACACAAAAACCCATGCCGGGTCCTGAAGAGTTCTAAGGAATGATGAATGAGCCTGATTGCAGGTCTTCTCGTTGAATATTGGCAGCTGCACTTAGAAGGGGTTGAACCAGGGACTCTTACATGGGTTGAAGTTGGTCAGATACTGGCGTAAAGCGGTTCTACATCGAAACTGATAGCACCACGGATGTTAAATAACTGAAAGGGTGTGAAGGAGTCAATAATCATGTTGCAAACTTGATCCACGAGTAAGCTCCACAACGGTTCGTATCGTGATCATTGCCTCAAAGTCATGATTCCAAGATCAACCCAACAGCCTTTGGTGACGACGATCACACGACTATTGGATACGTAATAAAGAAAATAGTACGATTAAAATATTTAAAATTCTTATTAAAATATTATATAAAATGATTAGAAAAAATAAATATAATTGCTAAAAATTTAATAATTTTTTTATATTTAACATTATTTAAATAGTTAAATGTAAGATTCAAGAAAAATAGCATGCTAATGTTAACAAAAGAAATTATTTAGAGTATCAAACATAACATCTTTTAACAAACGCCATCAAACACATCAACTGGTTTCACCACGCTGAATGACACAAGGGCTCAAATCATCATCATCATTAGTCCACGACGAAAGCATACAAATCGGACAATAATTCAGACAATGAGAAACTGGCTGAAAGAATTGTTTATCACTTGAACGCTGTCAATGAGATGATTGGGCTTGATAATCATAATTAGAAAATATGACCTTAGAG